>JAVQJD010005206.1:0-11004 GCA_036023655.1 Nannoperca australis
GATCCCCGTCTGTACATTCATTCTCAGTCCGAGGGCAGCTGGTGCTTCCAGGTCCGTCACAGAGTCAGTGGTGTTGGTGGACGTTGTGCCGGTGTTTCTGCACTGAGCCGTGTGATTGCCATGTGTCAGAGAGCATGGCCAAGTCTCACTTGGGGCATCTGCAGATTAGTGTGTTGCCTGAGTGACCATGTTTCCTGGCTGTCAAATCCTCTCCTCTCCTCTCCTCTGAGTCTCGGGAATGCTGGCTGGTTCACACTCCTGTTCACTACAGATAGGCACTTATATAACTTCTATAATAATTATTATGGTCTTAGCTTTTGATGTTTTTCTTTGACATTTCAAAAGAAAATCACTAACATTATTATTTCAACTACATTATTCAATATCTGTTTTATTCAAATAAACCTGTACGTCAGATGCAACATAATAAATTAGCTGACCAGTGTGCCTTTGCATAACCTAATAGCTTATTGTGCTCATAGAAAAAATATTCTAATAATAAATAACCATAATACATACATACACAATATATTATCAGTACAAAACAATAAAACATTTACCACATAATAGAGGCGGAGACCACATGATTGAGTTGACTTATCACCACTGACCTTACGGAGCGTGCTCTTTAGTGTTTTTGTGCTGGAGGAGACAGTGGGCCCTCTGTAAATGGGTAACCTGTATATTTAAGGAAACGAATGAGACTAAATAACTCGTAAACTTTTTCAACTTCAAACCATTCAGTATCTCAGGAGTGAAAGGTTAGATGTGTTGTTTGTACCCATAACTGTTAAAAGACAATACAGTTACACCTGTTGCAGTGTTTTCCTAAATGTTCTCGGGTTAAGCTAGCTTGTACTTGTTCAATTAGTGGCCCATTATGTAATTATAGAAGTATTCAAGGTTTGCTTTTCCCCCCTCCATTTCTGGAGGTAATTGCTGTGCTTTTTGAGGACAGATGATGTGAAGAGCTTCCCGCTGTGGGCAAACTCCACTGTTGGCACTGTTGGATGACTGCAGTTTCACACCCATCTGGCTTCTCTGTCAGTTTGTCTAGACTTACAGGCCTGTCCGTCTATGATTTTATATATGTCCACATGTGCTTATACCCATAAACTCTGAGGTATGGGTGTAATAATTGCACATGATTTCCTTCCCACACTTATACTCCCACACTCTCATACTGTTAGGTACTTTACCACCACCTTTGCTTTTTGCTTACTCGTCACATGTGGTGACGCAGATGGGGAACACCAGTGGTTGCTGCTTTTGTTCTCTCTAAAGCAGTGGTATAAGATCTTTGTAATCTTGCCAGGTTCTGAGCTAACAAATTACTGTTTTGCATGGACTATTGATTCCAGCTCATGTTCAAATGTGATGCTGACGGCTGACAAAATGAAAAGGATCTGTAGTGGCCTATTTCTATTTTAGTTCAAATAACTAGTTTTGAGGTTTTTCAAAATAAATTTGCTAGCTAGCAATGCTCAGAAATAATTTTCAAGTTCTGCTGGGTGGAAATCCCTTAAGCTAAGGCAACATGATGAAACAGCATGTCATGCATGCACCAATTACTGTGCCGCACTCATTTCTGTTTAGTTTCATTGGGTTACTAATCTACACACTACTGTACTGAACAAGCAAACATCATATTTTGGCCCTGTGAGCAGTTCACTCTGGTTGCATATTCACATACCCTGCCAGAGCAATGCTAGCAGTGCATTGTCTGCAACACTCTTGAATTGATCGGTGCATGTGAATGAGAAGGATGCATTGTTGACATTACTCAGTGAGCAACATTCTGCTCAGCCGCCTCATGATGTTAGGCAGATTGAGGCTGACAGGTTGTGTTGATGCAAGTAATTGCATAGTAGATCAAATAAGACTATAATAGAGCCATCAATCACTGAGCTGAGACAATGCCACACTTGTACACATGCGCACACCCAAATAAACACACACAGACAACACAGAAATGACTGTAGTCTTTTTCTCAAACAACCTTTTTTTAAGAAATCGCAAGTTTACTCTTCTAATACATTCGGTTTTAAACCGCAGCCCGATTTCTGTCCTATTTTCCAAGCATCTGTTTACTCAGTCTGAAATGCAATTGTTTTTTTGATTGATTTTCACAAGTCGTTCCTTCTACACTTCAATGTCTGACTGTCAATAACAGCTTTCCATGCAAATGATTCCAGCTCTTTGTCTTTATTTGCTTTTTTTTTTGCATCTAATAATCTATTTGACATTCAGCTGGAGAGAGAGAAGTGAAAAACATTTTTGTCTTTACCTAATATAAACTGAGTATGGCACTCGGCTGTGTTGTTTTATGTTTGCTGTGGCTTGATTCAGAGGAGTTTTCGGAGCTTGTTAAAATCTCTGCTCTAGAGGGGCAAGGAATTGCCTCCCTGTCGGACTTCGTCACAACAGTCCACCAACAGTGGCTTTGGCTGAACGTATGGTATCTCTGAGTATCAAACATCCTGGTAAAGCCTTGCAGTAAACTACAAGATGAGACAGAATGTTTTTTTGTTGTGTGTTTTGAGTTGTACATATTCACATGCTTTAATGTAAGATATATGCTCCACTCTCTCTTCTCTCTACTCTGCTTTTCTCCATAGAGAAACCAGGCTGAGCTTGAATTATTAATTCCCTTTTCAATTTCTCCCAGCATGAACATGACAGTCGGGGTTGAGGTATGAGCAAGCCAAGGAGGATTCACCTCTTTCTGTCCTGACTGGCTATCCTGTTCATTTTTATAAGGCCTCACTGAGGATCTCTTACTGTATGTAAAGGGATGACTTGTGCCTTCTTTCTACCAAATTAGCTCTGAGTTTTGGAACTGTGGTACTATCTAGCAAACCAGCCCACGTTTTCCACCAGATTTGAGCAGAACCATTGTAATCAAGGATTCCTCAATGGAGGGTGCTGCACAATGTGCAAGGAAGTAAACAGCAGCAAGATAGCGCGTCACATTAATTATTAGATAAATAGATTTGTTTTTATCCAAAAACATGCATTTGCTAACTATTAGATATAAAAAGACTATTAGTATAGTAGACCATAAACTGTTGTTGCCTCCTGCATCCTCTCTTTTCAACCTGTAGAATATGAAATTATATGATATGAAATGAACAGCTCTCTGACACAGTTTTGCACAAAAAGAACACCACAAGATGCACAACAGTGTTTGTTGTAGCTTGGCTATTGTATAGCCATGCCATTGTGTAGTGACGCAACACAACCAAAAATAGCAGGTTCTCCTTGACCTGAAGTGCACAGGGGAACTCTTTTGTGCAGTTTGTGGTGTTCCTTTTGTGGAAAACTGTCTCAGAAAATTGTGCACGTGTGTAGTTTTATTCATTTGTATTATACTCCATATTATGAGATTAGATAGGGACAAAAATATTAGCTTATATTGTGTATGATAAAATATTGTCTTGCATAGACTTACAGGACAATACAGTTATTATAATTTATTTTAAGAAGAATATTTGATCAGGAAAGGGATATATCAGAAAATACATACAAAAATGTTTGATACATGAGACGCAGCCAATAAAACAAATTTTAATTATTAAAAAGTAATGTATTTTTTTCCTATTGGCTCTTTGTGACTTGAATTTTCATTGATACATTCTAAGTCTTCTGCTTTTGTTCTGCTTACTACTTACGCGTGTGGTGTGAGGGTTTATGTCGGCACACCAGCAGCATGCATCTATTTGATTTAGGGGGATTAATGATCCGGCAAGTGTCTAGCCTGCCTCAGATCACATTCAGCTACACTTATTTCATATTCCGGCTGGCATGAGAGGGGAATCACGGATGATACCAGCAGCCACAGGTAAATCCTAACAAAGGAGCAGATAGTTTTGCTTTTCGCTTTAAATACTGGCCTTGAATACAGGAACAGTTCTTTATTGGAGTTCCGCTCCATGATGGAATTCTACTCCATGAGCGCTGGACATTTCAGTAAAATGCTTTTGTGAAGTATGAGCACATTGTCTGACTGAGTGTTCATGCCTGTGTACTATAAAGCATGTGTGTTACTGGTGGAGCATATGGGGTCCAGCATGGGACGGGATTTGGCCTTTGGTCTCTGGGTAATTACCATGAATTTTCCAGGTCTGACATGCCAGACAGGTTGGGCAGGGAGTACGCAGTCAAGTAATTACACACTGCAGGACCAGGGGGGAGAAAGGCAGAGCTGCCTGGACCTCAGAGGTGTGGGGATTGGCTGAAGTGGCTGGCATGCCCTTGTGGAGGTGACGGAGTGGTGAGTAGCTGGTGCTTCAGGGAGCAGGTGAGGTCAATACCATAGCATTGGCTGTGGGCAGTGAGGATATTGACTAACACATAGTCAGTAAAGCCCTGCAGATTGGAGAGACTATATTTGACAGCAGCATTAAAACTGTGAATCACAAGAAAGAACCATGGTGTCTTCAGGTATTGCCATGCCACATAAACCCCACTTTGACACCCTGTTGCACTTATCACTTGCCTGTCTCACTTTTACTTTTACTACAAGCGTGACCGATAATCACATTGTGCAGCATCCCAACACATTCTCTCGATATGATTGGCCAGATTATCATGGCTATTGGACTGTGATTAACATCAGATGATGGGTGTCTATGGCATTGAAGGAGTGCAGGGTCCTCCCTCCCACTCCCACTCCTGCCAGCAGCATGCCTTTGAAGTTCTCCTGAAGCTGTTAATGTATTTGCGCTGATAGATGTAACTGGGTATCCTACTTGACCCCTGCCTCACCCCAACTTTGAATATGCAAAGCTCTCTGTTTATTGCTGCTACAAAGGCGCTCATAATGAGCTTGAAAATCTGATTAATTGTGCTCATGGCTATTATAGAATGCTCTAACTAGTATCTAGTACATAATGATGTGTGGACAACCAGTGCCCTGATTCATTTAATCCTCACCTGCCACCCCCATTGCTTTTTGTGTTGCCCCTGCCTGATGCTACAAGACCTGCATGCACTCACTGGAAAGCCCACACGCTATAAAGCAAACCGTGGTTTTCCCTGTAATTACAAATGTAACACTACACTATTGCCACACTTTGCTGTGTTTTATTTAGAACAGTAATGGTTTTATTTGTTTAAGTATCAAACTGTCTTGTGAATGGATAACATTATATGTGCAAATATTGGCTAGTTTTTAGACACGCTCCCATTCCCTTTTAATCTTGTTAATCCATATATTCATCCAGAATCTTGAAGAAATTTTGCAGTTAAGGAGAGGAAAGCTCTTTTTGATACCCTGGACATTATTTTCGCGTGTGCTTTATCTTCACTGTTCGTCAGGCAGCTCAGATTTCAGTTGAGTTGTGGGTTGTCTCTGTTGGTTGGGCATGTGCGGTATCTCCAGAATTGGAAGTATAGCCAGAGGATGGTTGCTTGGTGCTACATGTAAATACAAATGACGTTATAGGGGGAAAAGATTAGGGTGATTTAAATGTACATGCCCCGGGCGAGGATCTCTGTGGGGAGATGTTTTATTATGCTTATGCTTGTGTTTGGGTGTTGAAAGGGAGCAAGGTAGGCCTATATCCTATGTTCTTGTTTTAGGGCTCAGCAATTTACATTTTCCCTTATGAATTTTAATAAGGAAAAATATATGCTTTATATACTCAGCTAATTGTACATCAACCCAGGGGGAAAAGGGTACTTTACCAACATACCTCGAAAACTCAGTATACAGCTCCAACTACACTATAATCCTGTGGTTTTTACTTTGTGAAGGACTTTCACTTTACAGGAAAAAAGGCATCAGCCTCAAACCCATAGAATATTTTATTGTGTGTGTGATCAGTTTAACATTGTCATCACTCCTCCACAATAACCTTCCTGTTTGGTTTTATGTTGCTGCGTTAGAAAACAAACGTTAGCACATATTTGACATTGTGTTTTTGTTGTACTGTACGTTTAACGCTGTTACATGGATGACACATCTGTATCTGCATGTCATCTGAGGTTTGCCAATATCATAATCTCTGTGTGAAGAAAGAAACCAGTACGGCTTGCTGTCAGAGTGTTGATAAATTGTCTGTGAGGAAACATTGTCATTAGTGTGGCGGTCAGACAGAGGAAGTGGGGAATTGCTGCAGTAAACACTGTGGACTGTGGACCACTTTCTTCCTCTCCCCTCCTCAGTTCTGTGAGCTGCATACTGATCCCTGTTTTTAACCTGGAGGACATCTTGTCCCAGTCCTAGCCCGGTGAGGGAAGTGACATTTTGATGATCTTGAGAGGACAGAGTCAAGAGTTCTCTACTGTCACCCCCTTTTCATCTTTTGCCTTTCTTGCCTTCTAAAGGCCTGTCTCAACCCTCTCCGTTTTCCATCTTCCCATTCTGACTGTCCCGCTTGGGTCTGCATTGCAGTGTACTTTGCTTTTCTCTATCACACGAGATGTTTATATCAGCAGTGGACCTTTAAACTCCGACTCCCCCCTCCTTTCCTGTGGAGTGAATATAATCTCAGTATGATTTGTAAATGTGTATTTCATGATTTGTAACTGAAAAACAAGATTTGAAAATATTTTACTTAGATTTTTAACTTAAACTTTTCAGATCTGATCTTTTTTCGCTGTTACACACGGAGCAGCTTGCTTTGGAAACTCAAAATCACAGAATTTTGAAACTGTATTAATGCTGGTTGTAGTTTTTCCAGCAGAAGAACAACTCAACCACCTATCAGCAGCTTATTTAAACCATATATTTACATTCATAGGTTACTGTATAGAGTCTGTGGTTGGTAAATCTATGTGCTCTAGTTGAGGGGCGACAAGCTATTCTGTCTATTTAGAAAAACGTCTTTCCCACTTTTGAAATTTAACACGAATACAACGAAAGCCCACATTTTTTCCACCAGTGCTTAAATGCAGCATGCATTTACAAATTTGTGGAGCTGCGACCAGCGTTAATATAGTCTCAAAATTCCAACAGCGAAAGTAACCTGATCCGTGCGTAACACGAGACATTTGTAAGAGCAGGAAACTTTTTGAAAGCAAAAATCTGTAAGTAAAATATTTCCAAATGTTGTTTTTCAGTTACAAATCATGTAATACACATTTAAAAATCAAATTGAGACTATATTCACTCCATACTCTCCCCTCTCCTCCTCTCCAGATGTAAACTAATGGCACATATTTCTGGATGGATGCGCCTTGCTTCCCTCTTTATAGTATATGAGACATCAGGAGAGCATATGTTTTTTGACAGCAGTATTCCGCGGTAGGCAACTGTGCACACTAATCACTAAGCTCCTTTACTGTTAGGTCTATCCCCAGCTGTCTGCTTCATCCAGAGTAGATGCAACATGATGTGTTTTGAAATATGAGCCTGATTTTAAACCAAATTATATCTCAAGGTCAGTTGGGTTAATACCAGCTCACAACTGTTTCTCTAAATGTAATGGGCTTAATTAGCTGGCAATTAGAGAGGCTTGGCTGATACTTGTGTGCTCAGAGATGGATGGGAAGATGTTTTTGTTTCGGTTGTCCTGTATTATGGGCTTATATCACATGGCTTGACTGCATCAACAAAGGTGAACAGAGGAGAATGCTGCAGTGCAGAGTACTGTCAAGGTGACTGTCTGGGTTAAGTTATGGTAGCTTCCAATTTACACAATTATAGTTTTTGGATTGTAGCATCATGTCTCTGCGACCTTTCTTTGGATTAACAGGGAGTTCCTATTCAGATCATGTACAAAATATTTTAGTTTTGCATTGTTTGACTGTGCTGTCCATCACATTTGACCTGCTATCCTCTACTGACAAAGGCATTCTTTTGGAAAATAGCATGAACATGTTTTCTTTCCTGTGTCCCATGGGGTTGTTATTGTCAGGCTACCGCTCAGATTGGACGATGTGTGTCCTGTGACTAACACTATCATTTAGTCAGCATTCCTGGTGGATGTGTTTACACAGCACACCCTCTTTCCCTTTTGCGAGATATATTTCCTGCAAGATTGCCTTTTAATTTTCTCCCTCTCCCCCTCTGGAGAGGTGAGCACTTCTCCTGTTTGACAATTCCAAGCATTTCAAGGGATTAGAGGAAACGACCACATGATACAACCCACCAGAATAGTAAACAGGCCTGCATCGCCACACAGTAAGCTGTGAATATGAGATAGGAAAAGCAGTGTGGCTTTTCCCCTTTGGACCTAGACCTCTTTCCCACGGACTGCCCCACAGCGTGTGCCCAGCTAAAAGGTGTGATTAATTAGTAGAGTGGAACAACGGCAAAGTGCTCTCATACTCTTTCCTTAAGTGCCATTCAAAAGCAAACAGACCAGCATTATTGGGCTTTGATCCCCATTTTAGTTTGTATCAGTCAGGCAGCTTTCAAGACTGACCACAGATGAAAAGCCTCACTTCTATGAACACTGGCTGCTCCGCATGACACGGTTTGACATGGAACAGAGGGGCTGAGGGTAGACAGTGCAGACACTGTAAAAAAGCATTTTCACACCACCATGAATTCTGAGAAAGTGAAAACTCCATGTTACAAAAGCTAAACCTGTCAGTTTAACTTAAAGCGGACCCTCCTGTATGACACGTCAGAAGTCTGCCGCTGATTCTCTACTGGGTTCCACAAGACGGGCGCTGTCCTCAGAGCTGAAATCAAGACAGGCAGCTGGTGTCTAGGGTAGGAGCTCAGGGAATCTCACTGTTCAACTGCCTCTTTATCATCACAGTAATCAGTCACTTCATAGCCTCCCACATGGAGGGAATCTCTCAGGACCCCTGCTACTTTGCCCCGAAAGCCCCAATTCTGTTATATTTTAGTTTAGCATTTGTTTGAATAATTTGACATCGTATTCTAAAAACCATTCCATTGTTTTCAAGTTTCACCTTCAAACGTTTCAATTTATTCACCCCTCTGGCTTTTGGGATCTGAATAATATCCAGATCCTATAACTCGCAGGGAAAAGCTACCTTTTCAAAATAAATGCAGCTTCCCTTAAAACTCTTAACTCTTCTCTCGCTCCTCCTTTTTATTTAATGCTGTCTGTAGATGTATTCATTTTTTTCATTTAAACATTTCCAGTTTAGCAGGGAGGTTTAAAGTTATGTTTATTACACAGGTAAAACTCTGATTTATGCGACACCATACATTGAAATAACAGGACTCTTATGGTCTTTTGTGCTCCACTTTCACCTTCAAATTACATAACCTCCCATATGATGGAGTGGCACACTAAATGAATATAACACCTGCCAAGTATTTCCATTTATTCCATTTTCTCCAGATGGAAATTGTAGTCATGCCATTACTGCAAATTTAGCTATAAGCATGGGCAAACATCCTA
Source organism: Nannoperca australis (assembly GCA_036023655.1). Classification (NCBI taxonomy): domain Eukaryota; kingdom Metazoa; phylum Chordata; class Actinopteri; order Centrarchiformes; family Percichthyidae; genus Nannoperca; species Nannoperca australis. The sequence continues at coordinate 9,330 of JAVQJD010005206.1, forward strand.
AAAATTCTACCTCAAGTCGAAGTAGCTAGACAAATTACACTTTCTGTGCTTTTTGAGATTTGCTACACTTCATTTTCCTCTTAATTTATTGGCAGAGAAGATGAAAATAAACAGAGATCACACTCTTCCCAAGGTGTAAGGACTTTTACACTTGACAAAGGAAAGAGCTTTTAATTTTCAGGTCATGTTTCTGTGCCCCTGCGCTCTTTTTGTGTGATCACCTACCCCCTTTTCAAATAAACCACAAATAGCTTTTTAGTGTTAGCTTAGGGACTGCTGATTGAATATCATTTCCCCTTTTGATTAAAATAATTGTAGCAGCTGTGTCAGTTCAGAAAAACATTTTCAGAGCCTGGTGGTCTTGACAAAAAGTAGGCAAATGATTTAATTCATAATATTCATGAATAATTGTTTGTGTGTGTGTGTCTGTGTTTACAGGGTGGGAGGTCAAAATACAATTAGTTTGACTGCTACTTTAGCTAATGTTGTGATGTTTTTTTTTTTTTTTTTTACCCCATTGGATAAATTGGCTGTGTTCGGCTATTCCATTTTAAAAATGAAATGACACATATTGCTGATGTTGTGGGAGGGAGCGGAGACCAGGGCATTTAATACAGCTGTACTCTGCCAGGATCAAGATGAGATTAGATATGTGAGGTGGCTGTGATGCATGTTGGGACAGAGTCACTCTGCTGTGTGCCCAGAAGACAACTGAAAGATCAGACGAGGAGCTGCACTGCCCTCTGTCCTGTGATAGTCACCACAAAGTCACACAATTATTTTGCATTTTCCCATGGTGGCTCAGTAGTAGTTAGACCTGTCCCCTAACTGACAGTTTTAGTCTGTCAGTGTACCCTTCAAGTCTCTTTTCTCTGCTTGTCTTTTTTTCCAACCTCACTCTCCCACTCTTTCCTGTACTCACCTTACCAGTGTCTTTCTTCTTCCTGCTGTAGCACTGTCACCTCTTTCATTTGCTCTTTCCCTCTCAAACTGTCTCTTTGCAATGCCTTTAAGTCTGAATGCTGCTGGAGGCTTAGCCTGCTGGGCTGAGGAGTTCCAAGTCTCAGCAACAGCAAGCTTCATGCGGCCCTCAACTGCATGTTGAATGATAACCTCGATCCACTCAGTAAACATATTGGCTCATGTGACCCTGTGCCAGGATAATAGTAATTTGCAGAGCTGGCTGCTAGCAGCTGATTAAAGCAGCTTCTTTTGTAATAGTCTTTTTGCAGGAGCAACAGAAAATGTGACAAAACAAGTTGAACCATTATCTTCTCTCATTACATTGATTCAAACTTTTCTTTGTTGTCGTTGTTGTCACCTGTGACTTCTCTTTTGGTTTATTCTCATGCTGAACTGTGATTGGCCCAATGAAATCCAGACACGTTTGGGGCAAAAAATGTAATCTGGCCATCGAGAGATCAACACTTTCACACTAGTAGAGGAATCAGCACCAACTGCTGTCTTCAAGTGCTGCTGTTGTGCTCCAATTAACCCAGACGCACCCTGTTGTTTGGAGTGAAGTACAACCAGTGGAAAACATCGTCTATGACCTTGACTTTCTACTTGAAACAGTAAAGTGCTCATGAGACTGACAGAGCTGGAGCTCGAGATTTAAACAATTAGTATGTTGTTGTTAGTATGTATATGTGTATATATATATATATATATATAT
>JAVQJD010005215.1:0-12773 GCA_036023655.1 Nannoperca australis
GCATGCTCTTTTCATAATTTGGTTGTGCTGTTGTAGTGCTGTGCCAGGGTCGTTTTTCTCAACAAAGTTGTAAAGTGCTTCACAGAGTACAAAATTATGCAAATGCAAGCAATAAACAATATGCCACCATCATTGATTTATTTAAATGATCATTCTAGTGAGTTCACTCTATGAGGGCTTGCAGGTCTGCCTCTGTGATGTGTGACTGCCTCTTCTTCTCCCTCTGTCCTGTCACCTTGGTCCAGGTGCCTCGCTTTATCACTCTTTGTAGTCTCTCCACCTCATCATCCTCAACGCAAATCCCCATGTCCTTCAGCATGGGCACATCATCCGCTAGTGTAGAGAAGTTCTTAGTCCCGGATTCCAGAAACACTTAAGCTTAAGCTGTGCAGGATATGGGGACTGTGCCTTCACATTCGTCTCTGTTAGTTTAGAGCAACTGTTTCCTTCAGGTCCTGTTCACCACCGGCTAACATCTATCCTGGCGTCGTTCTCTTTGCATGTCGGTACAACCCTTATTTGCACTATACTTCTTACCAGTCCGCCCTTTTGTCTCCATCTCTTTTGATTTACTTTCTGTGTCAAGAGTTTTGCTCACTTTCTGCCATTAGTGTTGTTTTAATTGATTTTAGAAATAACTTAAACTTAATTTTTCACCCTGCCTTATACCACATGGTCAGGGGTCCTACCTGCACCTTTAAAGCTCACTATTTAATTAACATGTTATATCTTGTTTGTTCAATCCCCACAAAAAATAAAGTATAGAACTTAAAAATATGTAATTTTTACAGTTGACTTTAAGCTAAACTAACCAGCGTATCTTCATATTTAGCATTAACACTTACCAAATACACATACAATTATATAGAATATTTTCTTGACACATGGACACATATTTCTTTAATGTTCTTAGACTGAGTAGACTACAGGATCATGACTCCAGTCTGTAAAATAAGGCCAAAGAAAGGGGCCAGCCTTTTTTTAAATCCAATGGAGCCACATCCAGGTTATTCATGACTTCATAGTTTAGAGTTTTGTGACTTTGCCACCAAAGATAGTCATTGATGAGGTGTTGTCATTCAATTAATTTGTTGAAAAAGATGTGTGTTTCATAAATTTTGGGTTGCCAAAAGGTAAAAAGAAATTGATGTCATATTGGTGAGCTTTCCTTTTGTATTTTTAGGGGTTAGAAGGGCTCTTACTTGTTTATACGTTATATTGGCTATGTTTCATTTAAACGTGTGGTAATGAGTATAAGGGATGAATGACCTCACAATATAAATGGCCTTTCAGTTTGTTTTATTGATATTTAGCAGCTGCAATTGTAAAGATTTTCAGACAACACATGACTCACTTGCTTCTGTAATTTATTTAAATTTACAGTTCAGGGTAATTAATAATACTTGCATGTAACAAGAACTAAAACATATTATGACTAAAGACAATGAGATTAAGCACACTGAGGGCTGCAGCGACAGGCGAGGTGGGCTTCAACTGTTTCCTTCATGTCAACGCTCTTCTTAGAGATGTTGCTCAGATCCCCAGAGTAATTCAGGTTAGAATCTGCAAAAATACAGAGGGTAAAGCAGTGAGGAACTGTACAAGATAACAAGATAGATGTAGTATAATTCAGTTTTATAAATCAGTTGTGATTTCTTGCAGACTCACCAGCAGGCAGGCAGTGGAAGCCAACAATGGCGGTGGTGGTCCTCACTGGCATGCAGCCGGACATGCAGCGCAGCACACCCTCGGTAGAGTAGCATTTAGACTCCTGGCCATGGTGCACAATCTGCTTCTCCAACTTCACAGATTCAAGCTTGATGTAACACTCTGGAAAAGGGTGAAAAAGGAAGGTAAGCACTGTAAATATACATATGTTTCCCTACAATAATCCATAGCTGAAACCACATTTTCATATTCATTGTTTATACATTATTATTTTTTCCCTCTAAAATTTACTAAAATACTGGTTTGGTGTGGGTTTGTTTACATCATGCTAATCTCTTTATACACTGCATTTTTGCCATGATTTTGAGTATAAATCATATTCTAAAAGAGAAAGGTGAAGCAGCTACTGTAAGTATTACCAGAGCCATCATTGCAGCTTTTTCCAGACAGAACCCAGGAATGAGCAAAGCTGACTGCGTTCTTGGTCAGGCGATTGTTGGGTGTGCGGAACTCATTTCTGATTTCGCTGTCAGCCTTTCCACAGAGTCCACAGGTCTGTCCCTTCATCCAGTCCACAACTTTAACCTGACAAAAACTCAAACACTTCAGCATTTGCACCATCACCAGTATGGAGATTTATACAAATTTTAATCCATGACAAATTTAAATTTAAATCTGAAAGATGTAGTCAGATTTCTTGTATCACCTTCACTTCGTTCAGATCAAAGTAGACCTCCTGAAGACCATGGCTGGGAGCAATGAGAGCGATGCCCTCACCTTTCTGTCTGATCTCAAACTTGCCTAAAATGAATCAAAATTTTAAACTTTTTCAACAAACTGAATTGTTTTAGCATGACAGTTAAAGTTTAATTAATAAGATTCAAAAAACCTTCATGGTGATGATATGGCAGGCTGCTAATGGGGGTTTCTGCTCCATTAACCTTCACCATTATTGCACTGTCTTTTGGATATATGTCAACATCGCTGTTGAAAAACAATTTAATTGCAATTTAGAAATATTTTCTCTTTCTTTTTGGACAATTCCCACAATTTAGATATAAATACTTGTTGTTCTTACATGTTTGCAATTTTCACATTGATCTGGTTCTGCTCCAGAGTATGGTCCCTCTTCAGCAGAACTATGAATTTAAGTTCTGGTGTGCAATCCTGGGCCAAAACCTGGTTGCAAGAGTGGGGCATCTCGTTCTTGTATTCCCTGTTGTTGAATGTGATCAGTGTGTCTTTGACCATGGAACACTCAACTGGAATGGAAAAAAAGATGAATCAGTAAGTTACTGATCAGCCTGACTATTCAGTGGAACCTGTTGCTTTAAATGTTTTCACCTGAATTAGCCTTGGTGAGCATGTAGGAGATTTTGTCAGCCCAGTTGCTCTGGTATGTTTCCAGCTCATCAGCAGTGTCACCCAAAGGCAGATCAAGAGGCAGGCTCATGCCAGGTTTGTAAAAGGTTCTCTGTAATATGAAATCAAGATGGTTATAAAGAGTGCATGAATACAAACTGGGTGACAAAGTGTGATACAGACACTTTCTGTGTGTAAAATAAAGGGCAATAAAACTGCACCTTTGGTGTCTTCAGCACAACATTCAGGCTTGACTCAGAAGCAACAGCCACAGTCAGTTTGATCTGATTATGAATATTCTTGGCCTTTGCCAAGCTTACTCCAATTTCCATAGCGATGCGGGAAATGTACTCAGACAACCTAGGCAGACATAAAGGTTATAGTTATTTGTATGTTTTTATAAATTAAGTGTTGTCGAATGCACACTTGATAGTTAGGTGAAAGGAAATCTCACTAAAAGAAACAAATGCCCACACACGTCTATGACTATGACACATCTATAAAGGTAGTTGCAGAGAGTATGTGGGAATTCATTACTTTGTTTTGCAGGTTTTTATAAAACAGATGAAAATGTTTTAGATCTGCATTAGTTTGTGACATTACTCCTTTGCGTAGCGTTTCATGCTCTGTGGAAGTTTGTCCCAGGACATCTTCAGACGGAGTGCAGGCTCTGTACCCACAACACCAGTCTCAGCTGTGACCTCAGCGACGGATTGTTTGCAATCAATGCCCCAGGCAATCTTGGCCTAAGAGGAATTTAAATCAGAGTTAAAATCTCAAACATCACAGAAATTTCTAACTATTGCCATCTCAGTCCAAATTAAAGTTTTTACCATCAGCTTGTGGTGGCTCAGCATCACACCATCAGCACAGATTCTCCAGTGGTCATTCTCGGCCAGGTTGGCAAAAATGACCTGGAGTCTGGCAGTATCTTTGTCTAAATAAGCTGCAATCTGGTATCCCTGAACCTTGTGGTCGGCTCTCACAGCACGGATGAGAATCGTCAAAGCGGGAGTGACAGCGCTAGCGAGGTACCTGGCCTTAAAGTGCAAACCAGAGATTGATGTTACTGGAAGTTCTGATCTTTTCCAGTGAATGCAAGAGACTGTAAATGGCTTGGCATCATGATTTACCTTATTGTAGATAACTTCGAAGCTGTAGGCACTGCTCTTGCTGTTGACATTAGATGTGACGGGGTCATGCTGCCAACAAAGAAACCATACATTTAGCCTGCTCAAGAGGACATGATTTGGCTGTCTCATGCACTTTACAAAACCATCTGGTAGTTACCTCGTGGACGTGGTTCTTGGTAAACTTCATCTCATACTGTTCCTGCTGCAATAGAAAAAAATAGTGGAAATATTTATTTCCACACATATGTTTTGATTCTACAGTTTTTTACATGTTCAGAGTTGAAGTTGTCTCACCTGGGACGGGGAGTTGGAAGAGCGGCTGTTGGACCGGAGAGATGAGCGGCGGGAGCTGCTTGAGCTACGGCTTGATTGGCTGCTGGAGGAGCTGCTGGAGGAGCTGCTGGAGCTAATGGGAGCATCTGTGTTGCCCATCTTGTTCTTGGGCAACGCAGATCCCCAACCTCTTTCTTTCTGGCGAGAGGAGGAGCTGGAGGAAGACTTGGATGATGAAGAGGAGGAGACACTTGAACGGGAGCTGCTGGAACTGGAGGAAGATGATGTGCGGTTTTCCAGTCCAGGAACCAGGATTTTCTTGAGTTTCATCAGAACGTTCTTGTCCTCGGCAAGTTCGTCTTCCTTACTTATCTCAATTACTTTACTTATCTTTTCTGCTGCTTTTTCTCCAATCTGAATCTCAATTTCAATCTTCTCGATGACTGGTCCGGCAGCTGTAACCAAATAAATAAATAAATATCACTTTTTTCTTTTACTTCTTACAAAATTACCTGTATCAGTAATTTAATGTCAACCATTTCACTTGCCTGGAGCAACCTCAACTAAGACAGCATGTTTTCCAATAATGGCGTAAAGTGGACTGTTTCTGATGAAGGCAGCATTACGAGATTCAATCTCAGTGCATGCCTTGATGCCAAAGGTTTCAAATGCGGCACACATTTTCTTCTCGAAATTCTTTGGGACTGTCAGTTGCCTGGCACTTCTGCTTGGCAGGTCAACAGGAATGATTTCAGATGATGCTGACTGTAAAACAGAGGTCACCACATTAATTTGGAACGGGTATATGTTGGTAAAGGTGGTTAGTGAATCAACACTCACCATGTCACCAGCCTGAGAAGATGCCATGCTAGAAATCTGTGATGTGAGGGTCTCCCTTGACAGCCGAGCTGCAACTTCAGCTGGAATCATTGGTGTGATTTTGGCAGCTGCAAGGTCTTCCACATTTCTTGCAACAGCAAAAGTCTCCACACTGTTGGAGAAAGGTTAAAAAGTTTTAAGAAAACAACATTTCAAAACTGGGTGATACATGATACATGGAAAAGTACATACAATGCAGATGCAATCTTATCGATGCCGTGGACTGGAAGGAACTGAAGCTTGAAGTTGCCCTTAATCATGTCAATTCTTGCTTCTATCTTGGCAGGAACAATCGTGTGAACTCTGGCTCTTGACACCAGGGTGGCTTGGATGAAAGCAGTATTCACTCCCATAACTGCGTAGGTATGCATGGAAACACTGCAAAGGACAGAAGAAAAATCTACTTTAAGGGTGATCTTCCTGAATATGTTAAATGTTAAATTGGTGAGAAGAAGCTTAATTAGTTCTCAAGTAAGCTACAACTGTATTACCTTGGTGAAATGGCAGCCCTCATGTTGATGTCAGACCTCAGAAGCTGGGCGGCGTGGAAATTCGCAGGCAGAGGTGGTGTCACAGTGGCACTGACTATGAGAAACAACACATTTTCAGTATCAGTATAAATAATTTTATAAAATCAGCAACAGTTAAGCTACACCAGAGGATCTTACATTCCATAGATGCAGCAGCCACAGCAGCAGTATAGAAACTGAGCTCCATTGGCAGACCAACAGAGGTGGGAAGGATGCGACGAACCTCAGCAACCAGCATTGGTTTAGCATAATGGAATGCGAAACCAGCCAGCAGACCATCCAAAACCTTCCTGCCATAAGTGTGAATTGCTGGTCCACTGGCAATCTGTCATCACAAAATTGCTAAGACATTAGATATTCGGTTCATGATAAAAATTATTTCTTAGCAATCATTTGTGCAGTCAAAGATGCTGTACCTCAATAATCTGATCAACGATGGCTTTGTCAATGTTGGCAAATGCAATTTCCTGTCCGAAGAATTTCACATACACAGAGGCCAGAGGCTGGCTTGAAGGATGAGCCCTCCACTCAGAAATCTGTGTGAGGACAAAAACAGTAAATTAACCACCGTAGATTCTATGAACAAAAATGTTCTTTGATTACATAATTCTTGAAAGAAAAGTATATTTAGAGTCTGAAGGATCCCTTAAACTTACACTCTTCATAACTTGTTTCATCTTGGTGATCCTGTCAGTGTTCTCAGGAGACTCCTGGATTTTCAAAAGGGCCTCCTGCATTCCTTCAGTTCTCACTCCAAGCTAAAAAAAAAAAGGGAGAAAAAATAGCATTTGATGCGTAAGTGTTTTTAAAATTATTACTAAAAATACAATATGCAAGGTGTATATAGCCATATTAACTAAGCATGTGTAAAGCAGATTGACATTAGACATTATATCTAATGTTAAGTTCTAATGTTACTTCTTTTTGCTGTTATGATTAGATAAAAGTGTATAATAAAGGTGTATAATAGAGGGACGTGGCAGATATGAGAGCTTTTTGGTGTTTTAACTGGCTGTGTAAGACATGCTTGTCATACCTCAAGAACATCAGCATAAGCTCCTGCCAGGTAGGTGCGAGCTTTGGCCACGATGGCTCTTGGCATAACACTTGCAACATCGTTAATGTAGAAGGCGCTGGCAGCAGCACCCATCATCCAGGGATCTACAGGGCAAAATACGAGAACCGTCAAACCACATGTTTTAATCTGAAATCACGGATGATAAATTATTATTCTGTTATGCTCTTACTGTGGTAGGCATCAAGATAGAGAGATCTGCTGAAGCGGTAGCTCAAACGATCAAATTTGGGGCTGAGGATCTTCACAGCAACATTACAGGCAGCAGCACTGAGAGTAGATCATTACAATATATGAGATTCTAGGTGCTGACATGTTTAAGTAGCAAAACAAATGCAAACGGACATTATTTCAGTTCTTACACAGAAGCAAAGTCAGGGGCGGTGTTCTTGGTCATGGCCTTCATGTAAGAGTAGGCAAAGCTAGCGACCTGCAGATTTGTTTCTTTCAAGAGGGCACTGGCAATAGTAGTCACCAGACCCATGGGCAGCTTGGTCTCAAACAGCACGATAGCAGCAATCATACGGAGCTCTGCGTGGAGCGCCTTGTCCATGAACAGCTGAACAGCCATATCCTGGATCTAATGCACATGGATGAATGTTATAAATAAAACTGCACAAAACAAATCAGGTCTTAAGTGTATTCACTCTTAGTAATGTAAGGAATCGGACATGTAGTCTCACCATCTTGGGTTCCCTCTTAGCAATGTTCCTCAGTGCCAGAACAGCATCAATGTGAACTCTGAGTGGCAGAGCAGCAGCAGCACTTCCAAAACCAGGCAGGAACTTCATGATTGGCTTAAGGCTGGCAGGATGTCCAGCATTACCCAGAACTTTGAGAGTAAGAATGATTTCCTCAGTTTCACCTCTGGCATTAGCTTGGATAGCAAGTTCATGAATGGGCTGTGGGGGGGGAAACATTCACGTCACTGATGTTATAACTTAATTTAGTTATATAAAACACATCGTACAAATGATACATACCCTAACAAGCTCAGCTGGGCAAGTTGGGTTCTCTGCACAATATTTAGCAACCAGGGTGCCGTAGCCCAGCAGGGATATCTCACGCAGAACTGGGTTTGCTTGGACCTTGTGGTTCATAGCCAGACCCTGAGAAGCAGTGAAAATAAAGAACTTATTGTGTCCCAGGTCTCACATCATTACAAATACTTAAGAAAACTTTAAACGTTGACTTGCCTCAGCAATCTTGATGGCTTCCAGGTCGGCTGTCACCACGTGGACAGATGCCATCAAGGCTTGAGCAGTTTCAGCAATAGTCAGCTCACCAGCGATGAACTTCTCCTTGAGGAACCTCAGAGCAGCATGAGTACCAATGGCAGGGACAGCATTCAGGATCCAGTGCCTGGAAAAGAGAAAGATTAGTGTATTATCCATGGCACATTCTTTTCATGACTCTTCTCTGAATGAAAGTTGCAGTTACCTGTACTCGGGTTTAACTTTGAACTGAGTCCAGAGGGCCTCAATAATCTCAAATCTGGCCACACGCAGCAGCTGGATGAGCTCAATAAACTTCAGAGGAGCATCTTCGTGGACCTTGGCCATATTGAAGGTCACCAGGTGGTTCAGATTCTCAACAATCTGTCAGGAAACAAAATAATTCCCATGTTAAAATTTTTTGTTACAGGATGAATTCAACAAAAATCTGATTACAAGGGGATATTTCCTGAGGTACCTGAGCCTCGACATTGCTGATCCTCAGAAGCTGGATGGGTGTCTGGAGAAGCTCGCTACCAAACTCGTACTGCAGGGATCCACGGTGAAGATATTCAGCTCTGATGGGCTGAACTGGGGTCTTCTCGATCTCCAGGAAGGTCAGGATTTGCCTGTGAATATACATAAGCACTACATCAATTTGCAATGTGACACTTTGTGCTGAGATTAGTGCTTACGACACTGTTATTGCACCTTTGTTTTAAATTTAAACCACATACTTAGCCTCCATCTGGGCAGCGCCGTTCATGATGTTGAAAGGTGAGAACTGGATAAGCTCTGTAGCAGTTGCCTCCAAGATCAGAGCACCTGTGGCAGCTGGCTTTATGACGTAGTTAAAAGCAGTGGCCCCCTTCAGGATCTTTCCTCTCTGCATTGACAAGACCCACAATATCGTCACACACAGACGTCACCAGTACTGTATTGTATTAAAGAATGATGTGAGAGGGAATTTGCACTTACAGCCTCACACTCAACGCATCTCTCTGTGTAAGCCAAGCCAATGTCCTTAATGATTCTCTCCTGGCATTGGTTCATGTCCTTGGTCTTGGTCAGTAAGATGCGATCAGCCTTTGTATCCTCACTGATGACATAGTGGGTGTTGCACACACCCTGAACTCCAGGCTAGTTCACAAATATCAAAACAGTTTGTCAGTTTAAGTATTGCAGCATTTTGTAGGTGTAACTCACAATAGAAAAAATGAGTTAATTGTACCTCTTGCAGCTCATAGACATTCTGAGTCTTCTTGATGTTCAGCTGGAAGATGTTGATAACTCCCCTGTAGATATTCAGCACAGTTGCAGAGACGCCAGCCGGTGCAAACACTTTGCCCACAACACCGTTAGAATACTCAAACTGGACCGGTGTCAAGAGCTGAGCAGCCAGGGCTGAGGTGAGTTTAGTGGCTGGGATGAAAGTATTCTTGGGCCAGATGTCACTGTACTCAAAGAGTTCAGGGTCTATAAGCTGTAAGGAAAAGTGACAGTTTGAATGAACTGTGAACACTTGATTGTATTGACTCTAATTCACTTGTTATTAATCATAAATAATTGTAATAAACCATTTTAGTGGTCTTTACCCTTAGCATGAAGGTGTTGGCAGTTGCAGCTGCACTGATCTTAACTTTGCTATGAACTTTCACTCCGGCCCGTGCCAGACCGTCCTCAGGCAGGCCACCCATAAGGAATGCTTCATATTTATACACATAGGTCTTTCCAGGAGCAAACTCTGGGGCTGCAATAATAGACAAGAAAACAAACTAGTAAACACATTTGCATTTGAATAACATTTTGAAAATGAGAAACAGATTTTTTTTAATTTAGACACCAGTTCTTTAAAGTTGAATTCCATTTGTAATGTGATAGACTGAAACTTACCCAAGTTGACCTGGATGCCCGCTACAGAATAGGAATAAAGTGTTATTTTGGTCTTCATAAGGGACAAACAAGATATATGAATAAAAACGGGTGTTGCTTTGGTTATAAATCAACAGCATAACACTGTCAACAAGTGCAGTAGTAAATCTTATAAATCACAGTTCTCTTTATTTAATTTCTTTCCTTATAAAACACAATATCGTTGTAGAATTGCGACCCTGTACTCATCGACATGACAGTGCTATTATCTCATTCTACAAAAAGCAACACTTTCAGAATGTAATTTTAAGTTAAATCTTAAGTTGATTTAGTGTGAAATGCACTAAGACATACTCACCCGCAAGGGCCACAGTGAGAGCCAGTACAAGCACCTTCATGGCTGGTGAATGTAAAACACTGCAACCAGAGGGTTCCTTTTAAAGCCAGGTTTTGCTGGCTGTGTGCCCACCGAAATGTATCATTAACTAATTATCAGCTTTCATTGTCATTGATGTTACCATGCCCTGACCATGCAGAATAGACAAACAGAGTACAACATGAATGAAAAATGTCACAGATGTAACAACAAGTTGTCTCAGTCTGACTCTTTCGGACTTTTGTGGCACAAAAAGCCAGATGCCCCAAATCCAAAAGTGTATTCTCACCAATGGCATAACACATTTTAAACAGGAGAAATGCAATATTACGAAAAATGATAGTATTAAATGGTTTCATAATCATCTGCAGTCTTTCAGTAAAATGTCATTGTGTCCTGACCTGTAATTTTATCACAACTTCTGTCAACTTGATCCAGTAACTGTTAGGCAAAAATCCAATGTTTACTTAACTGTCATTGTAACAGTGTTTCAAAACCATCAAATTGAAAATACAATTGTATTAAAATCAAGTCACTCAAATCAAAATTCATATGATGATTATGATAGCTTTTTTATTACAATGTCGTGCAAATGCCCTGCGAGCAAGTGCTTACAAGACATCATCAAAAATATAATCCAGACTCAGAATATAGTGCACACAATTTCAGATGATACTACCAACTGTCCAGCAAAAAAGTAAAACTAGGATGAGATGTATGGAGAGAATTTTGTTTCTTTTTAAAGCAGTCAAAAAAATTGTTTGAGAGAGAAACTTTCCACACTTTTGCTTGCAAACCTTAAAGTTTTGCTTTCAAACCCTAAAATTTTGCTTGCAAATCTAAACATTTTGCTTGCGAATCTAAAAGTTTTGCTTGCGAATCTAAAAGTTGTGCTTCAGGTTCCGCTTTATTCCGTGGGCGGGACCTACACTGAAAGGCGTTTCTATTGGCCAGTTTTGATCGGAGTGACAGCTTTGCAACATGCCTTCAGTTAACGAGAGAGGCTGTTTTGAAGTCCGCCGGAGGAGAGCGGAGAAAGTCAATACGAATGTAAGTTTCTTTACACATAACTTCCTTACTTAGCAGTATTGTAATGTTTGAGCTAGATTGCTTTTGTTTAACGAGCTGTGGTGTTGTAATGGGCTGAACAAATACGCATTATTTTGTAATCTTAGCTGTTTGTCCAGGTACGCTGCTATTTTTATGCACAAAATATCACTTTTCATGATATCACTCACGTTTTCTGTTATTGTCCTGTAGTATTCAGCGAGTGCATGTCCCAAATCACGTAATAACATTTGTTATGCACCTTAACTCATGTCCTTTATGATAGATCACATTTCTTAATAGCACCGTATGGAGCTAAATTAAGTTTTGTTCATTCGAAAAAAAAATCTGAATCTGAAAGTTCAAGTTTTGATGTTGAAGTTTGAAAAATGTAGTGATGTATTCAAAATAAAAATAAGTGTATGAGAAGTTTTTTTGGTTTGAATATAATTTTGATTCAGCTCTAGAATTTTTTTGAATAAATAATATTTTTTCATATTTCAGTTTAATAAATATTTTGATATTTGAGTTTTTTTAATTTTTTGGTTCAGATTTTATGTTTCACATTCAGAAAACGTTTTTTTCACATTCAAAACTTTTTTTTTTCAGTTTCAAGTTTCTTTTTCAGTTCAGGTCTTTTTTTTTCACTTTCAGATCTTTTTTTTTCAGTTCAGACTTTTGACCCTGATCTGCCGTGGGGGGGGCGTGGCTTCAACTGAGAGGGGCTTGGAAGCATGACGAGTCTTGTTAGTGTTATACCTGAATTGCCAGTTATCTGTGTTGTGTGAGCTCTGTGCGACTTAGTAAACTAAAAGCACAACGCCAGCTAACGCTAGCCCTGTGCTAGCGTTAGCTGGCGTTAACGCGTTAACTGTGCGTAACTTCCTACTAAAACCCCATTTCCTCTTCCATGTGTGGCCCCATGTTACAAAAATGTCACATCCACATTATTTAGACTTATTTGCCAGAGCATCTGTTCTAAAATAGGTAACTTACTTGCGCACTGGAGCAGCAGGTTGACCTGGCGGAGCGGACGCCATCCTATTATGCTGCGTTCACAGACGCTATGTGAAAGTGGGAAAAATCTGAATTAAAAGTGTGGTTGTTCAAATGCACAATTTGGCAAAGTGTCTTGCTCTTACACTGTGATTGGGGCCCGATGCTGTAAAACAGGTTGTTAAACGGAGCTTTGTCACTGGCATCAGTTGTTTAACTGCCAATCACAAGAATGTAGTGTAGAAAGTGTGGAGTCATACGTCTCCAAGTAACTACAGTTTCCTGAAGGCAACATGATGGAGCCAGGTCTTCATCCTACTGTTCATGCTGTCAGTCATTCTTCCACGC
>JAVQJD010005218.1:0-12227 GCA_036023655.1 Nannoperca australis
AAAATAAAGGTATAATTTTTATTTATTCTTTTATTTCTTTCTCTTTATATTCCCACATTTATTGTTTTATTCTTTTACAGATTTATTCTTTATTGTGGCACTCCTATCGCTCCATACAACATTTCCTTCTTTCATGGTTTAATTATAAAACAGATGACAGTTACCCCCGGTGGTTGCGGACATCTCACTGAAACCACTGGAGGTTGCTGTTACTCAAGAAACGATTTAATGCACCACCCAACACTTAGAAAGTTTTCTCTGGGGATGTTTTATGAAAAAAATAACAATTAAAAAAAACAACAATTTAACTGGACCTCTGGCTATTTGTGCATGTGCTTGTTTAGAAGCATGTAATCAGATACAGTGTGACAGAAAACTGAACTGGAACAGTTTCCACTCTGTGTTTCTCTGCTGAAGATCTTTTAGCAATACATTTTGCCCTGTATAAAGTAATTATTTGTATATGAACAATTGTCCATGAGCCTGAGGCTAAAGAACACAAGAGCCTGAGAGGTGTTTATAATTTTACAACCCTTAAACAGTAATTACTTCGTGTGCTGTACATTTTACCAAACACAAATTAAACAGACGACCACCTCTACTCCTTTTCCCACTCGTGAGTTCCAAAAGTGGCGTGAACTCAAGTCTTCGTGGCAGAACAAGGTTGGACACGCGCCGAATAACGTCGCGTCTGACATAAACACAGAACACACAACACTGAGCCCGTCACCTGTTAAGCATCACGGGCCGAGATGGCACGTCTGTCCCCGTATTTCCCCCTCATTCTCAACAGCTGATGGTTGGTTGGTAAAAAGTTCTACCCCCCCCCCCCCCACCCCTTTTCTTTCTTTTTAAAAAAAAGAAAAAAAATATATCTATAGGACCTGAGCTCATAGTACTGAAGTACTGAACAGCAGCAGGTTTATATATTGGATTAACAAATTTTGCTTGTTTGCAATGAATTGTTACATTTTTAATTAGGGCTTTAATTAATCTATGTAGGAAAACACAACCACCCTGAGCTGCCTGAGCGCTGTGCCAGCGCGGGTGTTTTCACCGCTGATCTACAAATCATCTCCCCGCGTACCGAACGTGTTATGTCCGTTACAGGTCAGCGGCGAGGCCTCGGTGGCGACGTCAGCGTCGTCACCATGACGTACATTGGCTGACGGGAAGAAGAAGAAAAAAAAAAAGGGACCGTGAAGAGCCGCAAGAAGCTTGAGCCGAAGCCCATCTGTTTGTCCTGGGGGTATTTATTTGTTATAGTCGGCGAGTTCATGTAACAAAATGAGTACTACTATTTATGAATGGCTTTAATTTAACTACCAAAGATGGTAGCTAACCTCGAGTCAACTCGGGAACTGGTTCAGCTCGTAAAAGTCTGCTACGGAGACGAATGCCGCTGCTGGTTCGCTAGCTAGCAAGCTAGCGTTAGCTTTCAGTATGGGCAACTGAACGCTAAACGAACGAGAGCAAATATCAGTGTACCATGATTGGATCTTGAGAGTGCCGTCTCTCGATAACGCGGCGGGAAAAGAGAGTTTCTTGTGTGCCTTATAACTACCTCCGATACTGTTTACACGATGAAGAACTGCGAGTACCAGCAGATCGACCCGAGAGCGCTGTCGGTGTCGCCCTCGTCCGCGCAGAACCGCACCGAGATGAAAGCGCAGCGGCCGCGGAGGAAATGGGAAGTGTTCCCAGGGAAGAACAGGTTTTTCTGCGATGGACGGATCATCCTGGCCAGGCAGAGCGGCGTCTTTCCTCTGACACTGGGCCTTATTGTTGTCACTTGTGGCCTTTTCTTTGCATTCGAGTGAGTAACTAGAAGTGTCCCTTTTTTGTAAGTTTCTTTCCGGTGAGCCCTGAATGCAACGTGGATGGTCATTTCCAACACGCATGTGGAAGTTGTAAATGTCGTGTGCTTCATTTTTTTTTTGTATATTAAACAGTGTTTCATATACACTTATTTTACAGTTGCCCATTCCTGGTGGAGCACCTGACCGTCTTCATACCTGTGATTGGTGGGGTGCTTTCTGTGTTTGTGGTCCTCTCCCTGCTGAGAACCAGCTTTACAGATCCAGGCATCTTACCCAGGGCCACCCCAGATGAAGCAGCAGACATAGAGAAGCAGATAGGTGAGGCGCACGCTCGCTGTGGGACAGATGGGGTAAAAGAGCTTTGCCGTATGGGAGATCTCTGAGGAGCTGCAGACCCAGATTTAAGCAGCTTACTCTGTAGCATGGTTAAAGAGCGCAAAAGCTTTATTACATAGCTTTATTTGTTTGCATTTATTTCTTATTAGATCATTTGACAGCTTCTTGGGTGAACTGTGCTCAGTATGTCTCTTATCTATTTTAAGATACCTCAGGATCCTCTTCATATCGCCCCCCTCCGCGGACCAAGGAGATCCTCATCAACCAGCAGGTGGTGAAGCTCAAATACTGCTTCACTTGTAAAACGTTCCGCCCTCCTCGGACCTCCCACTGCAGCCTGTGTGACAACTGTGTGGGTAAGGATTTGGTGGGAAGTCACCACTTATCCCAACTGCACTAATTAAACTTAATAATTTAATGTCTTTGCCGAGAGGAACATACCATACTGCTTGGCTGATGGTTTCCATTAGGTTGCTTCAGGCTTCCTATAATAACCCAGTGATCTGCGTCTTGAATGTAGGAGGCTGAAACAGAACAATATTAAAATGATCAACATCTATAAAACAATACTCAATACTGTAGACTTCAAATGAGTTGACTGCCTGTGAAGCAAAAACTGTTTGAATGATCATATGGACGCCTGGAGCAGGGAAATCATAATTAGATGAAAATTATATTAATTCCAGGGAAGGATTGATTGTGTTTTATAATAGTTTAATATACAACATGTTTGGTATTAATCCTACTACTATAATGCTTTACAACTGCTACAACAGTATGTATTCTGTTTTTCCCCATCAGAACGATTTGATCACCACTGCCCGTGGGTGGGGAACTGTGTGGGCAAACGCAATTACCGCTTTTTCTACAGCTTTATCATCTCTCTGTCTTTTCTGACATCTTTCATATTTGGCTGTGTCATCACTCACATTACCCTGCGTAAGTATTCTTACTCAAATGCACTCTGCAGTCGTGTGACGTCCTGGTATTAAGAACCACTTTAAGGTTTCTGTATTTCTGCTTTGTCTTTTTCTCTCCAGGTTCTCAAGCGGGTAAAAGCCTTGTTCAAGCCGTTCAAGAGAGTCCTGCCAGATATCCTTTGAACACACCACATTTTCACATAATCAGCCCGTTTACAAGATGGATAAGATCCTTATTTTTTTATTTATTGCTTTTTTCGCGCCAAGAAATAACACAAGCTACACTGTTGACAAGGCGTTTCCCGCTGCTCCTCAGCCTAAGCCAGTGCTTAATAGGATCAGAGAGTTAGCATCCAGCAAAGCAGTGCTTTTAGGCAGATGGCTTTCCAGCAGAGGGTTTGCTGCCTCATGTCCTTGTGAGATGATGTCAGTGACTAGACTAATATAGACTGAATGACTACGGAGTACTTCGATTTGTTATACACAGACCGGGCGTGGGTTCATTTCCTCATGGTACACATGACATTATGTCATCTTGTTGGAGTCTGTGTCTCTCTGAATACAGAAAGAATAAGTTTCCCCTACTAGTTTATCTCAGAAGAGTATATCCAACGTAGATTTGTTTCAGTAACTTTTTGGAACAATTGGTATATTGAACTTAAAAACCAATCTTCTGTGACTATTAGGCTTTACATTTAACATGTTCCCTTTTGATGGATTACATACACCACTCGGCCATAACATTATGACCACTGACAGGTGAAGTGAGGAACATCATTGATTGTCTCATTACAATGACAGTGGGTGGGATGTATTAGGCAGCAAGTGAACAATTTGTCCATGAAGTTGATGTGTTGGAAGCAGGAAAAATGGACAAGGCCAAGGATGTGAGCAACTTTGACAAAGGCCAAATTGTGAGTAGGTCAGAGCATCTAAAAAAACTGCAGCTCTAGTGGAGCGTTCCCGTTCAGTACCGACCAAAAGTGGTCCAAGGAAGGAAGACTGGTGAACCGGTGATCTGATATTCTAATACTGGGAAATGTTCTGCCGTGATGTGACGTGGGTGCGTGTAATTTGTAGCACAATGGCCTCAGAGTTCATACTATCCATGTGGTATGTGAAATTCTTGACTTAGAATTATTTTCAAATAGTTTATTACATGATGTCTAAATAAATGACCTAATTGCGGAACTATATTTCAATAAGTGGTAACATTCAGACACAAGACAGCTGAAGTATGATGCGCTTTGGTTGCTTAATCTGTCTTAAATATTCATATCAATGATATTATCATGCCTTGACTCTTCCTTGTGCACTGTGGTGGAGTTGGTGATTTGTTTCTTCTCCATCTGGTCTATTATGGGCCTCTCAGGCTTCCATACCTACTTAGTAGCCTCCAACCTCACAACAAATGAAGATGTAAGTGCTCTTGCTCCCATATAGAATACAGTTTGTGACTTAAAATAGACTATCCACTAACTGACAGCTTATTTTCAAAATGTTCTTATTCTCCGTGCAGATAAAGGGCTCCTGGTCAAGTAAAAGAGGTGCAGAGGACTCTGGGAACCCGTACACTTACAACAGTATTCTAACCAACTGCTGTGTGACGTTATGTGGCCCCATGCCCCCAAGGTGAGTAGAGCTAAGAGATATATTTTTCTTGAAATTTCCTATAAAGTTCACCCTGTCATCATCTTCACAGCTCAGGGTCTAGAAACATTTCCCACGCTTCCTTGATGATCACTTACAGCCCACGTGCAGCCTGTGTTAAAGTGCACCGTAACACAATCCTCTGTTCTCTTCTCCAGTCTGATTGACCGAAGGGGTTTCCTGCCTCTCGACGAGGCAATCCCTGCTGCTTCTGCTTCTGCCTCGGAGATCGAGCTGCCTCGCTTTGCGGCCAAGAATGACGCCCACATGGTAGGATGAACCAGCTTGTGGTCCCTCCCATGTCCCGACTGTCCCATAGCTCCTGCGTCGTTGTTGTTGTTAGGCTGCCCCCCTGTGTGCCTTCTCCACTCTGTGCGTCAACCCCTTCATCTTCCAGACTTCAGCATCAGTCCCCCAAGTAGAGCTGCCACCACGCAGAGTCTTTGCCCAAGTTGTACATTTTATATGTGTTGTTTATGACAACAGAAAGCAAAGCATGGGTTTTTAATAATGGATGACCTAATTATCATTTATCAGCATGCTGAAATAATACAAATACATTGTTCTTTGAGCTTTAGAACTAAATCTTGGAAAGCACCTCGAACACTGTTTGGCATCACTGAGCAGTTACAAATGCAAGAAAGTGGGCAGAGAGATTTAAAGGGTCAGACTTCTGCAGAGAAGTTAGGGTCATTTGGTGCTGTGGGACAGTAAACCCGTTAACTGCTGTACCTTTTGACATTTACTGTATGAATGGGTGCTTACACTTTTAGGAATTCAACTTGTTGCTGTATCTACCTCCTTGTTACTGTACTACTGCATTTCCCCCCTCTTGTATGTTGTGGTAAAGTTGTACGCACACAAAAGACTTTATGCATGCTTTTTAGCAGGCGATGCAAATGGGATTCGATCATGTCTTGTATTGGATTTATCAGCACTTTATCGCAAATCATTTGTCTTTAATACATTTGTCACTCATATGGTCAATCAACATATCAAATGTCTTAAATATATTAACTTTCTATTGCTTTATTTTCTTAAATCCTCTATTTTTACCTTCATATATTATTTACCTAAAAAGTGTTATTTTGTGCTAAATAAACATTATTTTTGTATTTTGGGATTTTGGTCTGTGTTTTGAGTTCACTTTGTCTCTTAATTTCTTCGTCTTCACGAGCCTGACTGCAGATTTTAAGGTGTTTTTTTTTTTTCTTTTCTAAGGTTATTCTTTTGTGAACAGATGAGTTCATTTTGTTTTTGCCTGTAACTTAATTGCTAGGTGACGGATCTGACACTCAGTGTTGTATCCATTCCCACCCTGCTAGGAGGAGAACTGTCAGGATTTTGCTTTGTCCTGCACAGCCTGAAGGGCACTGCTGCTCTGCATGTAGACGGTTGATGGTAAGAGTAGGGGTTGAACTTTAAACCAATCACAACATCTCTTCACTTCCCATTCACTGTGTTTTTGTTTTGTTTTATTTTTCATTACATAGTTTGTGTTGAGGTTTGGACTCGCTGTTGTCTTAACAGTTATTTTTATATACTTTTGCATAAACCCAAGCGCAGTTGGGGCAGGTCTTGTGATTGGTGTGTGTGTGTGTGTGTGTGTGTGTGTGTGTGTGTGAGAGTGATGGTGCACTGCCTTTACATGTGCCGGTGCATGCTTCACTGCCATTCATTCTCCTGTCATTAACCTTCGCCCACTCCAGTACGCGGAAGTCGCTCCTGCGCTCTCTGTAGTTTAGCGCGCGAGGTGTTTCTCTCGCGTGTCTGGGGCGCTGTCCTGCGTGCTGCGTGATGACGCAGGCGAGACTAAACTTTCCGTCTCCCTCTTCTACTTCGGTCCGAGCCGGGAGAAACCGAGGAGGAAGCTTCTCCGCACACGCTTCGCCCGTGTCGCATTCTCTGCATCTAACTCCTTCCATGCTTCTCCATTTGAATATGTTGACTAGTGCTGTCATTCACTTTCTAGTTATTTTATTTGAATCACATTGCAGAATTGTCTGTACACGTTTGTCCTGCTTTTACTGCTGGGCCCTTTCATAACACACATGATGCTATCGCCCTTTTTCTTGACTTCTCTGTTTTTGTTGTGTCCTCCTCACACAGTGCACTCAGAGCACCAAGGACGCACTTGAGAGGATCGTCCACTCCTTCGACTTCCACGGCCTGTGCCCCCCCGGCGCCCCAAAGACCACCCCCCTGGGCCTGGAGGCTTCCGGCGCGGCGGCGCCCCCCGCGGAGGCCCCGCCCTCCGCCGGCGGCTCGCGGCCGCACGGCCACCGGGCCGCGGCCGCCGCCTGCCCCCCGTTCAGCAGGAGCAGCAGGAGGGACTCGCTGCACTCCATCAACCCGGCCTTCCGCCTGGCCTCTCCCTCCCCGTCGCTGAGCCGCACCACCTTGATTCTGGGCGACGCGCCCGACGTCGGCTTTATCCCGCTCCCTTGAGCAGCCCCACACCCAGTAACCGAGAGGACAGGACGAGTTGACATTTGGTGTCTCAAGGTGTCGTTCAGATTAAGCGTTACCCGGTTGTTCTGTCCGTATTATGTCCCACTGTACTGTACGTGTCCTTCAGGGTGGAGAGAAATCTTAGTAATACACGGAAGCACAATATAGAGATATTTTTTTGAGAAACACCTTTTTACGGAGAGATGCCTCCACACCTTCCACAGAACCTCAGCCGCAGTGTTTTCAGTTGTCTTATATGCAAACAGGTGTTTCAAATCTGGGAAGAAGCGCAGAAACAAACGTTTAGATGTACTAAACTGGCACGCTCTGGACAGCGAGCCATTTCAGGATGATCAACTTAAAGAGTTAGCCTTATGTCATTTTCTTTTTTTGTTTTACTTTTGTGCAGATACACTCAATGTGCGACTGGATACTAACTGAAACGTGTAGCATTTGAGAAGTAGTTCCTCCACACACACTATTGTATAATGTCCAATTTATCTAATTTGTTGGATGTCAAAACCAAGCGTTTAATACAAATCGAATCCACCAGGGCTTGGACTGACACCGTTTCCTGTTAATGTGATCTCCTGGGTGGCTTTCAGTACAAGTCGTGCTTTTTCTTTGCCCGGGTGTGTTGGTGGTTACAGCACAGGCTCGACATATGGACTGTGTCAAGCAGAGAAATGTGTTGGGAATGTTGACGAGGCCTCTGTGCATCCAGGTCAGGCGGTCATTTTCACGCCTGTGACCTTTCCCTCCTCTTGCAGCATACAAGTAGATCGGGAGTAGATGGCAGGAGTTAGTTTGTGCCACTAGGGGGCAGCACGTGAATACGGATTGCAGCCTAGTCACAATTTAGTATCATAAAAACCATTGCAAGAAAGGCCTTTTTGATGTTTAATTTATTATTTTGTAATTCCGCGTCGAAGCTGTACATAGGTTGTGAGTTTGTGAAGAATCACTTTGCCATAGTCATGGGGTCGCCCATCAGACTGCATCAAGACCCATACGTCGTGTGAAGAGTTACAAGCAGTGCTTGTACAAACAAACGTTTGTAATTTGTAGAATGTAACTGTTACTGTAACATATGGTCAATAAAAATGATCAGTTTTGTTCATTTGGGCTTTTTTTGCTCAGTTTTTTCCCCTTAAAATCGTTTTTTTCAAATGTCCACAATAAAATTTATAGACTTACCATGGAAAGGCTGTGTTCACTTCAAACTTCAATGGTTTTAAAGAGACCAATGTCAAACTTTAATGTTCAGTTTGCTTCATCTGTGATATTTGGATTCATCCATTCTGACGGCTCCCTCGTGGAAACAATGACGAGATGCATGTTGACCACAGACCACAGCAATCACATGCCGGTGGGGGTGGATGTGAAGTTACAATGAGGTGAAAGGGTAACAAAACTGTCAGTTCAATCAGGAGAAGATGTGTTGGCTAATAACCCACAATGTCGATAGTTCACAAACCAAGTCATGTACAGTATACTGTTCAACAGAAGGCAAACATTAAGACTTTAACAAGAGGTAGAGATGCACTCCCACCTAATGAAATGAAGTCTTTTGGACTGTGGCTTAGAGATTTTATCCGCCTTGTAAATTGCCATACAAAACAGAAGATCATTTTTCATAGTGTGGTGAAGTGTTTCCCTGGCATTCACATGATTTTTATTCTGTGCTCGGGGTTTTACTTTTTAAGAAGCCGGGGGTTGTTTTTGCCTG
The DNA here is from genome assembly GCA_036023655.1 of Nannoperca australis. Taxonomy (NCBI): domain Eukaryota; kingdom Metazoa; phylum Chordata; class Actinopteri; order Centrarchiformes; family Percichthyidae; genus Nannoperca; species Nannoperca australis. Next base: position 8,907 of record JAVQJD010005218.1, read on the forward strand.
TAATTATTGAAATTGAAAACTGGGGGAAAATGTCCTGAAGGCCGGTGATCACCACAGATGGACCGCGGCAGCTGACGTTGGAGTCTGACTGCACTCAGCTGTCACTGCTGTGTGCAGAAAAGTGACAACGTTGCTTTAAGCTCCTCCAAAATCACCTTTTTTTTTTAGGAGTGTCTTCATGTGGCAGCTGGTGTCTCCTGTATGTTGATGTTTGTCACCTTTCAAATAGGATCCTTTGAATATACAGTATACAAGAATGTTATGTCTGAAGACATAAGCTTGTGCTAAATTTAGATTCAGACAAAGGCTGCCATGGCACAGAACAACATGTTTATTGAAATACGACTTTAATGGATTTTTAAAGATTCTTTTGTATCTATTACTTCACTTGACTTCAAAAGTCTCCTTGCTGAGCCGCGGCAGTATAGCAAGCTGCATATCTTGAGCTAACATTAAACAGGTGGTAAGACTTTCGGCTCAGTGTCTTGCAGAAGAAGAAAAAAAAAAAGCATCACTGCCTTTGCAGCTGTGTTGCATGTTCACCACAGCCCTCCATCGCCTGGTAGATTAAAATTGACTGCAGGAGGAGAGAAATGTGAAGATGAGTTTAATTTAACAACAGCAGTAAAAGTACCAGGACATCAGCGTGCAGTGGGTTTATTTGTCAGCAGTGTTGACATGTGGATTTGTTGGGTCCTCGCTGGCTGAAGGTGATTATTCGCTTGCTGGAGGGCGTCATGCTCTTTAACCCCAACTGGTGTGGCACAAAGCCTGAGGCCACCCAGTCAGCGGGGGTGAGTGGCTTGCTTTACTACTGGATTTCAGAAAAAGACGATGTATTTTAATTAATAAGGGGACTTCATAGAAGTTCACACAGACTCTTTAAAACATATTTTACACCAGTGGACTGGATGGATGAGTTCTGAGCTTTGCTGCCTGGTTCTTCTCCACTCTTCTCAGTAGATGGACCTGAGTGGTCATTATATAGACCCAGACTAGATCAATCTTCATTGTCTAATGTGACACTTTTACTTGGTTGATTCCTTCTCTTTTCTTGAACTGCATGAGCAACATACGGTAAGAGAACCGCCGGGAAAGCCACCCATTTCACTTAAAACTAAGAAATTCCAGCTCTTCAAAGAAATAACCCACTACCAATTTACCTCCATCTCTCTGTGATTCATCGTGCTCGTTCCTCTTCAGCGAGCCATGTTTGGCCCTGCTGCTGTCATGGGTGCAGCCGTGTGTCACACTCTCACAAGTCTTCTCCTCATCGCTCGATGGTCTGAGCAGAGCAGAAGTGAAGTGCCCCAGCAAAACCAAGCAGGTGACTCACAGTCAGGGCTGCTGACAACATTGCTGCTGCTGTGATTTTCGAGAGCTAAAAGTACATCTCTGCTGGGCAGTGAAGCTGGATATAATTAACCCTGTACTGAGTGGAAGGAACCAGCTGCAAGGAGGCTGCAGCTGCCAGCAGGAATCGTTTGTTGCCACTGCCAGTGAGACATGAAACAACTGAATCCTGTGGGTAACTGGCACACGGTGGTTAAAACCTCTCCATCCTGAATGTTTTTTAATGCAACCAAATAGCCCGCTGTTCTTGCACTCTTGTGTTTTCCTAACGGTGAATGTATGCTGCAAAATATCCACAACAAAACTAAGCGGTGTCTGACCTCCTGACATGGGTCAAAGCAGATCCACATTTTGCAACTCATGCATCCTAGTTGATACTAATTGCAGTAGAGATTTCTTCATAGAATATCCATGACGACGTGAATACGCCTGCCCTTGTGTGTGGAGTTTTCTCAGTACTTAACAATATGTTTGCGTACTGCTTTTCTATTTCATTGTCTGTGTGTTTGGGCATGGTGGCTTGCAGCAGTGCATATGTGTGAACACCTAAAAAGCCCTGAAAGCCTTTTAGTACACAAAGCTAATGATAGATCAGCTCTTTGTCATTTATTGCTTTGTTTGTGCATTAGAGAAGAGTCAGTGCAGGGTTACAGTTCTGACTGTACAGCTCACTGTGAACTCATGGTTTATTTTAGGGTGTGATGGTCAGTGAGATAATTGTATGCATGCTTTATATTGGTATCTAATTAATGCATTTTGCATTGGGCTGCCACAGTATCTCAGAGACGCTGCAGCAACCATTATTGTTATGCATTAACGTTTTTATCTCGATATATAGGTCTTGATTATGGCCCCCTATCCTCATATCTCCCAAATAATCATAAAAACCATTTCCACGTTCCCAAGACACACTATCTGCTAAACTGCAACGTTTGATATTTAAGTGTTTTTTCTTTTCAGTGTACAGATTAGATAAGTGAATAAGTAAAAAGACATGAGATACCCTCGCTTCTTGAAGTGGAAAAATATCGTCTGTGCGTGGTGAAGTGGAAAGCGTTCTCCATGGAAACCTGAATATGTGCCATGGAGCTGGATTTGTGCACCAAGGTACCACAGGGTCAGACCTTATCATAGCAGCCATTATCATGCAGACTATTTGATATGGCCTCAATCAATCTGCTGAAAAATGCTTTGGTTGCTCACAGGTCATTTAAATAATTTTAAGGCCCTTCTGGCCAGCAGATAACTCACTGTTTGTTTTTTGAAATAACAATGTTTGCAGGTCAGACTGATTTGGAAAATGAACATGTTGAAAGTATTCATGCCCATTTATTACTTTCACTGTATAACATGAAAGAATAAGTAAGACTTATTCACCAAATGCACCAGTGTGCACATTTCTCTGTAACATAAACCAGTGAGCATCTGTCCCTCATTGCAGGTTCAAATAGCACAGGAATCATATTAAGCTCTGTTCACTTTTAGTACTGAAAATGTTTGCTCTATCCTAGAATTGTAGGGGAAACGATGAGAATAAATACAATTTTGAATAGCTACTTTTCCTGTAATTGTTTAATGTGGCACCCACGTTAGACTGTAACATGTTTCAGTGAGAGGTGAAGCATCCTGTCTGTCTTCTTTTCTTTTTTTACTTTTTGAAATGATGTCTTATCTTATTCCTAAGAAAAAAACAAAAACATATGTTTATTTATTTTAAAAGGCATTATCTGAGAAAGAAATCTGTAAATTACTTATATTATTATATTAATATATTTGAGTGTTTAATACTGTAATTTGATATTGTACATCTTTACTGGCTAATCCATTTTAGTTGCTTAAATTTCAGGTAATTACAATGTTAGTTTTTGCTTTAAATAGCAGGAAAAGTAACTGAACACATCTACTTAAGTATTTCACTTAAGTACAATTCTCAGGTACTTGTACTTTACAGTTTAATTTTATGCTTGG
>JAVQJD010005219.1:0-41588 GCA_036023655.1 Nannoperca australis
ATCAGACGTGCTGCTGCATTCTGGATCTTCTGGAAGGGACGGATTGCACAGGCTGGGAGACCGGCCAGGAGCGAGTTGCAGTAGTCCAGCTTGCAGAGGACAAGAGCCTGGACCAGCAGTGGTGCTAGCAGCTGCCATGCGCAGTAATCGAGAGCGGTTGTTGCTGGAGGTGGATAGCTGGGGCCCTGGCAACCCGGTGTCAGGTGTCTCAGCCGATGCTAGCAGCTGCCATGTGCAGTGATCGAGAGCGGACGAAGGATGATTACGTAGTGTATTTATACGGAAATTGCGTAGTGAAGTGGATGGCGTAATGGGGGTGTGTTCCTGCTCCCGAAATTCCGCTAAATAGCAACAATATGTGACCGGAGTACAAATGAACTATATTATTTGCTTAAGCTTTCATGTAGACCTGCATACCAGCAACTTTCACAATATAAGAATATGGTTAATTGTGCTCCTTCTTTTGCCCTCGTGGTTTTAATTTCTAACATGTTCATGTGACTTTATTTGCACGGAGGCCTCTCAATAACAACAAGGCTATGGAGAAATCAGAAATAATTTATTAATCCCAAAAGGGAAATTGCTTCTTGATACAGTTACAATGCTCAATAAAGTTTTTGAAAAAATAATAATGAAAGCATTGAATGAATGAATGAAATGAAAGCTTAACTGATCTAAAATAGCATTATGTTCCGTTATGATAATGGTTTAAAAGCATCCTGCTGTGTTCGTCCATCCAGCACTCATTCATTATTATTAGTGTACACTTCCAACACATACATTTACACACAATATAAGCTGTAATCTGTTACACATACCATGATAGAAGCAGGGAGAATGACAAGCTCATTTTATTTATGTATAGTACAAGCTCCCGTTTCTCAATAAAAAAATAACATAAATTGTCCGCCGAATACTTTCAGCAACTTTTTAAGACATGCCCACGTTGACACATATGCAATGCATACTGACTTTTGAAATTTCAAATGATTACCTTCTTCCCTCAAACTAATGTAACCCAGGTCACAACAACACAGATGTGCCTTAGCCAATGCCAATCTACAGTACCGTAGGCAAGCTACACAGCATACGCTAGTCAGAAACAGGGTGACACTGTAGGGAGAGGACCTGCTGCTGAACAGTAAAAATGTAACTTCAATAAGACTGTGAAAAACACAATATAACATTGTCAAATCAGAACAGTTACAGTCTGTTCTTTGTTGTAAGCTCGTAGATGTGTGTGTGTGTTTGTGTGTGTGTGTGTGTGTGTGTGTGTGTGTGTGTGTGTGTGTGTGCATAGTGGATTTATAGTATATGAGCACTCTGCCCACCCAAGCACCAATCCTACTGAGGAGAGGGGGTACATTGCATCCCATTTAGTTTCATTACAAATAGGTCACTATCATTCTAGCTCATATACACGTTGATATTGATTTTTTAAATGTTAATTCCAGGTAAAACATTACTTTCATTTCAAAGTACCTCAACTTAAAAATATCACTATTAAGAAGCAGTACAGTCAGTATTTTACAGTTCTTTTCATCAATATAAACAAAAAACTGGTGTTCTATGTCATTATGTATAGAGCAAATGGACTGGGTGTCATAAGAAACGCTCATGGGCTTTGAAGCAGTAGAATTTGCATTGATTTAAGTGAATACCCTGAGAGAACTGGTTCAGACCATAAAGCCCATGATGTGCACTGCTATCTTTGAAATGATCTAAATGACAAATAAGCCATTTATTAAATGCCATACTATATTATATTAATGCATTTTATTCTACTGCTTTTACTTACTGGGCATGTGAGATGAGTTTATGAGCATGGCATTTTGGTGCCACACTCAGCTCATAAAGGGACATCCAGTTTGTCATATCAAGTGCCCATCAGGTTTCCTGGGCCAACTTGCTTTTAATGCAGGCACTTTTAAGCTGAGCCGGTCAAATTAAAATGTTAATTAAAAGCATGGCTGTTTAAATAACGGGTTATGGCACAAACAATAAGCTCAAGACATCTGGCAGTATTACAATCGCACCATGAAAATAATATAAAATAATTAAATATAAAAGATTATGAAAAGATTCAGGTTGTTAAATTTTTTGCACCTCCAGCAATCTGGGTCCTATTACTGTGAATAGCAATATTTGCTGCTGGGAAAATTAAAACAGAGATGGCTCAGCTGATTACAGCACACACGCACACACACGAACAGAGTGTCAGCTTTCCACAAAGCCTCCTCAGCACACACACACAGGACTGAGTTACTTTAGAGATAATGGATTTGGAAGTTTAGGTCTGCTTTCTGACCTCTGTTGCATGTCGCTGCTCTCGTGATAGATAGATAGATAGCGTGTGATGGCAGTGTCAATGAGGGCTGCAAGGTCGGGAGTGGGGAGACCAATGATTTTAAGGAGTTTGTTCCTGTTTGTGACAGTGAGCATGTGGAACCGTAGAGGAGGATGAGTTCTGTGATGCTCCTGTAGAGGAAGATGATCTAATGAAAATAAGTGAATTGGAATTGAATAATGGATTTAAAAGTGGAGCTAATGTGTGTACAGATCAGATTGTATATAAAGATGGATGACATGACAGCTCCAATGCAAGATGGCAGATTCTGTACCCGAGATATTTTGGCTTTATTTTTGTACAGTGGGAAGAAGTGGATACATCGATCTTTATATATACAGTCTATGGCACAGATAAGTGGACAAATCAAATAAATTACATTTCTTTTACACCACATTTCACACTGAGACAGGTGCCAGTTTAATCAGCTAGCATAAAAACGGCATAAAAGGCTGTTAAGTTGATACTGTACTATACAGCAATATCCATGGTATTAGAAAGCATCATGTGCTGTATCTTTCTTGAACAGCAAATAATAATGATAAATAACAATAATCATAATTATTTCTAGTATAATTGGTGTTATGACTTTGTCATAAACATAATTAACCTGTTTTGAACTGATAGTTTAAAATAGAGATTTCACAAGCAGCCGCCATGCACAAAATACAGATATCTTAAATTTCATTTTTGTGCCACATTATATATGAATGCTATAAATCAAGTTCTGTCCATTTGTCCTTCCATCCACCAAACATGATGTCTTGGACACAAACTGGGGTGGAGTGGATGATGTGTTTCATATTGAATTTCATCGTCAAATATAACGCTGAAATGCTAAATAGTAAAAGTAATAAACAGAAGGTATAAGGTATAAAATAAAACTGAAACATTACATGCCCATTTTTTATCAGTGGACAGATTACAATGTAACACTGACAGCTGAGATAAGAGACTAAAATACTTTAAAGTGAGTCATGTAAGTGAAGCCTTTCAAACTTTTTAAATCGTTTGAAATAGTCTCAAAACTCTTTGACTGTTTTCATGTAGACACAAAAATATTATGGTTTCAAATTCTATGTGCTTCTCCAAAGGTTTCCAGCATCATTTATAGAGGATGTCATGTTTTGATTTGTAATATTTCAAACCGACTGAAGGCAGTTAAATGACTCTCTTGGGCACTTTTTACCAGTTTACCAGTTTCTATTATGCACGCACTCACACAAACTAACCTATGGCATATTAGGATATAGAGCAAATTGATCAGCTAATCAGATCCATCAATGACTTCCTGTTTCTCCACTTCACTCCTGCACCTTGGGGAGTCCATGACATGGGCCAGACTGGTGGGTTGAAATGTCACCTTCATTAAGCTGGTCCGCAATCAATAGCTGAGCTCTGGTGAAGTCCCACAGTGGCTAATCATGCAGCAGAGGTCAATACGGGAGGTTGACTGTGGCACAGTTGTCACTTCACTTCTTGTCTATCTTACTACAAACATATTCTGATGTAATACAAATGGAAAATAAATTGAAGCTAAATTAGTATGGTAATGTATACATCTACAGAGGCACATTGATGGCTAATTAAACATTAGGCTTAATTAATTAATCACAGCTTAATTCCAGGAACTCTTGATAAAACACTTTCATATATTATGGCTCACACTCTGAATGAGTTTAATCAAATTGTTGTTCAAGTGTCTATTCAGACTTAGCTTTGTCTTAAAAGAACATTGGGAAAAAAGTATGAAAATAATTCAAACAATTTATTTCTTTTATTTCTTTGTTTCAGCTTCAACATAGATTGTAGAGTATCTCCCCGTAGATCTTCTACAGTGATGTTTTGCAGCCCAATAATTATTTAAAAACCACATCAGTATGGTGCCACTTTTTGCTGAATGGGTGCAGTTATCACACTATCACAACACAGGAAGTACTGGTAAAATGATTTAATTACCACTGAGCATAATGACTGTACCAGCTACTAACAGGCCATCACATAACCTTGGCATAACACCTTGGTTGCCAGTCAACAGGAAATGGATGCAGGCTTTATCGGATGTCAATTCCTTTAAGTAAACAAAGAGGCGCAGACAGAAACTAAAACAGAACACTTCAGCAGCTAGCATTCATTTTCCATCATATGTCTCTATTCTACTCCCTCCGGTGTCTGCCCTCAGGCCGCCTCATATAGAGACCGAATGCAAATAAGTCCCGCCCACACCGGAGGGGAAACAAGTCATCGCTCTCCCTTGACTTTGCATTGCATGAAGGTGCATCCTTGTCACTTCGGTCTGCTAGCAAACAACAGAAACACGCCTAAAAACTGCTGTGTGGTCAGATTCACTACATTCAATCCAAAACGTAAACATATGCGATGTGTTTATCATGTGTTTTTTGTGAGAAGTTGCTCCTCTTATGATGTTCTTGTCTTTGTGGAGTGGTAGAAAGTGTATAAAGGGCCAATCAAACTAAATGAAAATAAACGGCACTGAGAACAAGCAAATGCGTGTTCATGCGAAGGGGAGTAGGATTCTGCCAGGGGTGAGAAAACGAGATGAGAGATGAAATTACAAAGAGCAACACTGGATTACATTTGAGTTCAACAAATCAATGTGAGACTCTGCCACTCACTATGAAAACTGCTATATAGAGACCATCTTCCACACTAGCTGCAGTTGCTAGATCATCAGTGGATACAGATTCAACATCGTAGCCACTTCATGTGCTGCATGCACTCCATTTAAGCAGGTCACCCCACCCTCGCCAATACCTGAAGCACACTGGCACAGCTGAATGGAGTGCAGCCAGCAGCAGCAGCAGCAGCTTTCTACACTACAGTATGTCATTTAGCATAGATTTAGCCTTTAACCTGTGTTTTTTATTAACATTCTCTGTAATAAGCATTTAACTGAACTCACTTTACCTTGTAAACTCTTCTTAGAGCTGTGTCATGTTGTTCATCTGCACCTCCCCATCATGATGGCTGTACTCTAATTTCACTCTGAATAAGGCTAATCAGAATCTCAATAACAAAATTTGAACTGAGCACTGGAGTGTGAAACGGGACCCTGCACTATTAAATTGAAACAACAAGATAGGAAATCATTTGCATTCTCAGCAGTCAGGTTACTCAAGCTGCGAGTGTGATTTTGTTTCTACTCTGCACTTCAGGACAAGCTTCTGAGTGCTTTGTGAGGGCATCAGAAGAAAATATAGGTCCAGCTTGCAGCAACGGAGTTGATACAACACTTTAAACACCAGTCTCTTTTACTCTCCAGAGGTCTTGTCTATAGTTAAAGAACTATGTGTGTGTGTGTTGTATTTGCCTCTTTTTTTCCTTTTGTAGTATTCAGTAGTTGACAGGTTGAGTCTTCACATGATCCCATTAGGACACTGTTTGCTTTCAACTGACACAGCAGCTGTCTCGGCTGCAAGCTTACAGACACTGCAGAAACCCTTCCTGTAGGACTAATTCCCTCCGTCGTGACTCATTCTGATCCGTAAATGCTCTAATTTAACCCTTTTGGAGAAATTTAAATTGCCAACATTTCTTAAAACTTAGACAGCCAAGGACTTATTATACCTACAATATTTTATAAAATGTATGAATATATATACACACATATTATAAAACAGGTAGCAAAAAAAATTCTTTTTTTATGAGAAGGACTTTTCTGTAAAGGTGGATGACGCTCTGGAGCAATCTCATTTAAATGCGTTTTATTATAAAGTATAGTAGCAAACAAAACAACGAAAGAACAAAGACGACAAAAACACCACTGGAACCAAAGAGAATTTCTGAGGGATGAAATGAAAAATGCTTTCATTTACTACTCATAACAACTCATAGGGAGAGCACATTACTAATTCAAAAGTCATCACAAAGACTTCTGTGAAATTATTCAAAGAAACCATTACTAATTCAATCAGAATTACAATGCACTGTGCAAAATACAGCCTGTGAAAGCTGCAGTGAGAAAACTTCATATTTCTTTTTTTTGTCTATCCTTTTATATATGTTGAGGTAAAAGGACCTCACACTATATATTCTCATATAGGAGTGGAGATGCATTCAGGACCCTGCCAGCTGCTTAATGATATCCATTATGGCGCCAATAACAAGTTTACCTGATTTATTTGCTGAAAAGAGGTTTATGCACCACAGGTACTGGGGCTTCAGTTGAACCTTTAGCAGGAAAAGCCAACTATTAAGTTTACAGAACCACATATCTCAACCAGAGTTCAGAGCTAAATTCTGGACCATCGAACCATTTGTGGAGTCTACATTTATTCACCCCCAAACAGCCAACAAGTGGTAGCTGTTGCTAACAGTTTTTAATCAACTGTCTGCTCTCCTCAAACAGAAAAACCTGCTTCAAGCCCGGTCACTACACACTCCACAGATCACTGATGCCCTCCAGTCTGCCAGAGCTGCGGGGAGATCATCTGTCATCATCCTGCTAGACCTGTCTGCAGCATTTGACACAGTCAACCATCAGATCCTGCTCACAACTCTCCTCGACCTGGGCATCACTGCATTCAAGTGGATCTTGCACACAACAGGTGTGCCGCAGGGCTCAGTCCTTGGACCCCTCCTCTTCTCCCTGTACACAACCACACTTGGACCAATCATCAGCTTGCACGGTTTCTCCTACCACTGCTACGCTGATGACACACAACTCCACCTCTCCTTCCCTCCAGCCGACCTTGGCGTCTCAGCTAATACAACAACACTAAAATGACACATTGTTTCTATAAAGTATAGTATATTGTACAGTATTATAATAGAGTTGTATTTTAGTTTGAATGTATTATATTCGATAATGTACAAAGAAAATTTGTTCTTAGATTTAATGCTCTTTTTGATTCTGCCATTGGCAGCGATGTTTACCTATAGCACTTGTGATTCATCTCTTACAATTTTGATGAGACATCTTGTTTTCAATCATGTTTCTATGCACTTTATGTAAAGCTCTTATTTGGAAGTCACTTTGGATAAAAGCGTCTGCTAAATGCCTAAATGTAATATAATGTAATGTAACTGGCAACATACACACTACATTTGTGTTTATGTTTGTATGACAGCTGGAACCCAGACTGATCTCAGAAGTCACCAGGACAACTAGTTCTCCACTCTTTTCCCCATGTCTCTGTACATGTTGATTCATAAAGTCCAAGCATGAGCACAAATCTTTTGCAAATTGAAAAATGTTCATCTTGCATGATTACATCTTCACTTTTGTTTGCACTGTCCACATCCAATTTACCTCTATTTGACCTGACACTTGTATCTTTTCATTGACTTTGTATGCAGTCCCACTGTGGTACTAAATTTAATTTGGTCAGTCTGAACATACTTTAGAGAACACAGTTCCTGAGCCTCGCAGTGGATTCTCAGGCTGCATTAATGATGCACACAGAAAGGCACTCTGGGAGAAGAGTCTCCTAGGGCTCTGGGCATTAGCAGTTTAAGTTGTTCTATTGGCTCCACTCCATTGAACCTACTGCAAAAATGCCTCCTGGGACTGGGACTAAACCTTACGGGGCATTGTGCTCATCTTCAGGCAGGTTACAGTTAGCCATCTGCAAGGGAAGAGCATCACCAGTTGCTGTCAATGAGTCCTTGGATGGAGAGGTTATTCACTCAGAGAACAATGGTTAATTATGTTATCTTCTTTTACTGTCCTTGTCAGGTGAACATTTGAATGTATTCTTACTGTAATTTGATTTTTTACAGTCACAACATTAGTTATTTTGCAATTCCTCCTAAAATTGCCTCTCCATTTTTATAGCTGTCTAACTGTTTGTTTGTAGTTTCCTTATTTGCTTTGCTTTTACTTCTCTGTATTGTAAAGAGCACAGTATCTTTGTGTAAAAGTATTGCACTTTATAAACAATGTCACTGCACAGCACCAATCAGTAATTCAATAGGCATAGGAGACCTTTGAGGAGGAATTATTCATGGGACAGCATTAGCATCCAAGTCATTCATATTTGTCCACAGAGTTTATGATGAAAATGTGGTAGAGAAGAACTTCTTATCCTGCTTATTTGATTTCCCTGCACTGCTGCATCTCTGTCAAGCATGGCTCTTTTCCACTCTACTAGAAATCATTCTAGTTACAGTTCCAGTCAAAAGTTTGATGTATGTCATTATCACCTATCATTTATCTCTAAGGTATAATAGGCAAAATATGAATCTTTGGTTCAGTGTTGTTTGTATCACATCAGACAGACGTTTCATATGTGGATATTTGTGGCTGTCCAATAAACATCAGCTTCAATTCAATTCAATTCTATTCAATTTTATTTATATAGCGCCATATCATAACAAAGTTATCTCAGGGCACTCAATCACATGGAGCCGGTCGAGACCAACTTCACACACACAAAGACCCAACGTTCCCACCATGAGCAAGCACTAGGCGACAACGGCAAGGAAAAACTCCCTTTTAACAGGTAGAAACCTCGAACAGAACCAGGCTCTAGGTGGGCGGTCATCTGCCTCGACCGTGTGGGTTGAAAAGAAAGGGGGGGGGCAGGAGAGAGAGCAGGAGGAAGGAGAACATACAGTAGTGCAGTACAACAGTAATAGCAACACTGGCGATCGAGCAGGAACACGGGGGCAGCAGGAGCAACCACAGATCTAGACTCCACAGCGCCGGAGGCAGAAATACCTGCAGAAATCTTTAGGAGAGAGAGAGAGAGAGAGGGGGACGAGAGAAGCACACAGCTAGGGGAAGAAGGTGAATTTGTGACGAGCATTAATGGGATATGAGTGTGTACAAATGGAGAGGAGAGAGAGGAACTCTGCATCCTACGAGTCTCCCGGCAGCCTAGGCCTATAGCAGCATAACTAAGGGGTGCCTCAGGGGTCACCTGAGTCAGCCCTACTATAAGCTTTATCAAAGAGGAAAGTCTTAAGCCTGCATATGCATTTGTGCATATAAAAACGTGCTGTTCACTATGATGTTGAAGAGAAAATGTTAATGATGACAGCAGGTGCCTTTGGCTTATCAAAATGAAGAACCCAGTGCAGGTGACTGTGAGGAGAATGGAATGAATAATGCAACGGAAAGTATTGCAGCATTGCACCGTTCCAAAGCGTTGATTGAAAGTAATTAAGAAGTCATTTAACACCTACTGTAGACACTATCAATGAATAAATTATTAATGAAGAATATTTCTTTTTGGAAGTGAAATTAGTGTGTTGGTTATATGCACTGTTTTCTAACAGAACAGATGGAGGGAAAACAGATTGACAGATGAGGATGGAAAAAAGACCTAGAGTGCTATGAAATTATCTAATGGACTCAAGGACTGTAAAAGGGACTGTAAAAGTGAGATTGGTACGCCCCACTAATTGGAATTTGTAGTGCTGATACTGGAGTTTAGCCTCAGTGTTCTGAGAGTTGATGTTTTTGTGGGACTCTGTTTTGAAGGTATTACCGCTGAGGGAGAGAAAAGCAAGATCGGGACAAAAGAAAAACTAAAAGAGGAAGAAAGAGTGAAAAGGGAAGAAAAACTGTGAAATAGAAAAGACCCAGGGCCAGATTTCTAAAGACTTCTGCACCTTGTTTCAGATATATTCTTGTGTGTGTTATTTATCAAACCTGTGCCCTAGCCTGCAAGCACAATTCACACATACACACAGTGTCTGTCAACACACCTTTTGTGTGATCAGTGAAACGTTACTCTCACCTTTATGCATATGTATCTGTATCATGCAAATGAATAAAATAGGTGTGATGCTGACTTTTTATTCCTCTGGATTTGCCAAGCTTCATACAATTTCTAGGTGTTTCTGCAACTAACAAAAATGTGCAAATTTGTAAAGGCCTATTAAAGTTTTGTGGGAATAAGAAAATGTAACTGAACAGCTTTCTTTTTGAATCTCAATGACAGCAGACAAAAGGTTTATACATCACTAAGGGAACTGCACTAAACTTGTTCAAAAACAACACAGACAGGAAAAGAGAGCAATAAATGAAAGCAGTATCTGACCATTTTATAATATCAAACAGAGAGGGTACAGAGAGTTGTAACTGTAGTTATTAAACTTGAAATTGATTTTGATGTTCACTGAGCTGCTAATGCACTGTGGCAATTGCTCTCTCTTGATAATTAATTTACATTTTGGTGGTGTCTATATACAGCCAGTTTTTTCTTTGTCCTTTATTTTTTGATTCTTTTTTATTACCTACTAACTTCATGTATTTATTCTGGCTGCTCTGGTTATTTCTATGCCTAGAAAATGCAGACTCTGTAAATGTTTTACTCATCTTACTTTGTTAATGAGTACTTCTATTTCAGCATCGCTACAATATGACCTCACCCAGACAGCAGCTAGAAGGCGGTCTGAATCTCTGATTGTGTAATTAGCTCATGCATTGGTTAGACGCTAATCTGATGCAGGTTGCCAGTGCAAATTTTATGGAAGGCTAATTTGTGCTGTGCATTCGTGTGTTTAAGTCTGGTCAAGAGCGTAAATGGAACATGTCCTGCGTGCATCTACTGTATTACAGTAGTGTACTTCTATTTTGGTGGCAACCTTTTTTGTGCTTAAGACCTTCAGAGTGGAGGCAAAGCAGTCCTCGTTTCATCACAGGGCTATTTAGGGTTAGGGTTGAGGAACGAAGCCAAAAGCAAGTCATTTGTGTTGTTTGCCAAAACTGAAAATGTAACCCACACATTAATTTCATCACAGCTAGACTTCTGGGATCATCATTACAGTACAGCCTTGCCTCTCTTCACTAGCTGCAGGTTTAGGGTAGATTTTATTGATAATCTTCACAGCCTTAAATGCCCCCAGTTACATCTCAGATTTGCTGGTCCCCTATAAACTCAACTGCAGCCTCAGATGATCAAGTAGGGCCCTTCTTAGAAAACATCCATTGTTAAATAGACTGTATAATTGTGAATCTCAAGCATGCAAAAACAGCCTAAGCTTCACACTTTCTAAAACCTTTTTCCCTTCTAATTTGTTCTTTTGTTCTCTCCATCCAGTATTAATTTCATCGTTTAACCCTGCTGTTGTTATTTTATATTTTAAAGCACGTTGTCATATAACTTATAACTCTGTCGAGTAACTAACTTAAGTTAGACTACGAAACAGTTTACATTGCAACCTGGTTTTGCAAGATCAGTGAAATATGAATCTACAGAAAGAGAATATTCGATTACTTTCATTTAAGGACATCAGAATTATATTTAGAAAAAAACAAACAATTAAAATCATAATACACACAGAAAGTTGATGAATTCAATAAACATATCACTTTATGAAATATGGAGAGAGTATTTCATCTTGTTGAGTTTTTAATTGCTTTACCAGTTACTGATTTTCAATAATGTCACCTTTGTGAGAACATATAGCCAAAATAGTGCTGCCATGTCTAAATAGGTGACTTGTCTTCATGAGATGTTAAAAGTAACACTTATTTTCAATCATGAGAACAACCTATATGTTTAGGCTTATCTGCGAAGACGTCGCGCTAGACTCTTTGTTTCCGTCTCTTTTTCTCAGTCTGTCTTTGTCTCCATTCGCCACCTCTCTGGGAATCTAACACGACGCATAAATTCAAAACCAATTTTACACCACATTGCCTTGGCTTCACTCCGCAAATACCGCCAGACTCTCACACTCCAAATCCAACTCGACTCTCAACCTGTTTAAGTGCACCAGACCAAAAGAATGACTACAGCTTTACGTAGCCACTTTTTCTACACAGATTTAATAGAACTTTAATCATGTCTAAAATCTTTATGGTGCAGGCACATTTTCACGAGTTATGACATAATGTTTATGAAGTGAATAAAAGAGGGAATTTTACCTGCTTTGCTCGGCATTTGCCCAGGAATTATGACTTTGTCCAGTGAACAAGGAAGAGAAAATATGTCGCTCTATCTTTGGCAATAAACTACTTTGAATAAGTAATGTATGGGGTTCAGAAGAAAAAAAATTAATTTAAGGTTTAAACTTGCTGTATTTAAAGAGTATTTTCCTCTGTGTGAGTCTTTATAATGTACTCCCCCTCATGAGTATAATTTGTGAGTTAGTCATTTAAGTATTTTGTGATGATGAGAAGTGCATCAAATGCATGAAATGTCGGATCATCAGTTTCAGTTACAGAGCTCTCTTGAATCCTAAACAATTTTTAAGTTGTTAGAAATTTGATATATATATATTTATTCTTAGGTTTGTGAGTAGGAGTAGAAGTGACAGGCCCTGATCTGATTCATACCTTGCAAGAGGAAATTCATCACTATATGTGACTAAAAAACATATATATTTTACCCTAATTACTCCTGCTCTAAATTGCACAGCCATTTAATAACAGGCACAATCACCATGTCCTTCTTAACTAACAGCACTTGAAATGTATTACCTTTTATATTTTTTTTTGAAAAGGGAAAATTTATATTAATCAACGTTCAAATAAATGTAAATGCACATATAATCACCCCTGTAGGGGTAAAGCTTGTGCCTACTACAGAAGAGAAAATGTGCCATTATCAGCTGTCCTGCATCGTATGGATCAGGGTATTGACACACCAACCCTATTGTACATTTTCTTTTCCCAAGCTTCCTTGTTTTAATTTGCTGTCAACAGGTGAAGCATTTCTTCTCAGATGCTTCTTCATAGCCAAGAGAAAATCATTGATTTTCTTTCTGTTCATTATCCCTTTTCCACTCTGGAAGATTAGGAAGTGTAATCACTGTGATCCTGAGGATTATACAAGCAAAACATATGTACAACAATGAGGAAATTAGATGTTAGCAGCATAGAGTCATTTCTTTAGGGCTAAATTACTTTGTTATAATAATGCTGAAAATGTGTTATGTGATTTACAGTGATAAACATATTTAACAGAAACTCTCTTTTATATCAAGTTTAAAATGCAGTTTGAAGCCATCCACACGTCAGGTTGTTTTAGATTGTGTATTTATCCATCAGAGGCTTAATATTTTGCAAATCCTTAACAATTATCACTATGTGGCAGCCGATGTGCATTTAGCAGGGATGTGTGTTTTGATGTTGCAGTGGCAAGGCAGGAAAAACAAAGCCTCTTAACTCTCACAGCCTCGCTCTTGCTCTCACATGCACACACAGGCTCACACTCTGGAGATGTGACCCAATTTGATTAGCAAATTGAGCTTGAGAGACTGTTACAATGGACAAATTACAAACAGTGGCTAACAGATCATGCAAGGAGAGACAGGAAAAGATGGAGAGTAGTGGGAAATCGTAGTTCTTCATAGGAGTTAAATATCACAACAATGGGAGGTCTGCAGCAACCAAGAGGGATAAAGTTGTGTTTTTTTAATGTTTTTTTGTTTTGTTTGTTCGAGGACTACATATCGCCATTAGAAATTAGCCAGTAAAGTTAGGGTCACTATTCATTCCTCATTTCTTAATCATAGCATAATTTTTACCCAAACCCAGGTTTCTATTTCAATGTTAGTCATTTGGCAGTCAAAGAAAATGTAATAAAAGTTTGGGGGCCAATAAACAAACAAACAAACAAAAAAGTTCAGAATCAAAGTTTGATGAAAGAACAAAGTTTTCACTTAATGTCCAATATACAGGAGACTGGTGTCTATTATAATTGTATTTCAGTGGAACTTAATAGCAGAGTATCATCAGCATAGCAGTATTAATGTATAATGTAACCCGAGGGGAATATGTAAGGAAAAGTACTTTAAAAGACCTAGAATTGACCCTTGGAGGACACTATAGGAAATGGGGCAAAACGGAAAGAGATGCTTCCAAATACAACAGAGCATTTTCAACTGAAAAGATAAAAGTGGTTGCAATCACGATCAGAGTCTGTAATGACAGCCCAATAATACAGGTGGATTAAAATACTGCAGTCAAGCATTCACTTCAACTAAATTCTTAATGCTTCAGAGAACCTGTTCATATGGTTCATTTAATAAGACATTTCTGTGCCCTGTGTTGTGTCTTATGCTGGGTATATATGTATTGATTACCTACAAAAAGTTGCTGGTTAACAGTTGCCATGTTTTTTAATCATAATTGTATCCTAAAATACCATAACCATCGATTGATTGATTCTTCTTGGATTTCTTTTTTTCCTCTTCTCACTGCCAGCAACTGGAGGTGTATTTGGTCCTCAAGGGGAATCAGGGTCAGAGCCTGAAGATGACGGCCAAATGAAGTTTTACACAGAGCAGCACAGAGGACGAAGGCGCAGCAAAGGTGAGTAGGAATGCAGGTGTACTTCTTTGTATATTGTTATAAATGTGTTCCATTTTAAACACGTTAACTTGCACAGTGGGGAACCCTGTCATCCACCGCACACCACTGAAAAGGCAATACAGTAAAAAAGGAATAAAATACAATGAAACATTTTGAAAACAAATGAATTCCAACCTTACGCTGGTTGACTATGAGGAGGAATGATGGATGGCTAACCTATAGCTGAGTGAAATGAGGCTAAACATTTCTGGAATTGTAAGCGTAGCTGGAAGTAGGAAGGAGTTGTGCACGTTCCCGGTGGAGTTTAAAGTGCTGTTCCATGGCACAGCTCAATGACCCTCAAAGCAGATATATGAGCTGATGTAAATGGAGGCTCAGTGATGAGCAAAGCTTAGTCAAATTACTTTGATGGGAAGCTTGATTCTAACTTCCCTTCCCACATAGTAATATGTGATAGTGAATACTGTAGGTGGATTTCTGCATGTGTGTGTTTGTAAGTGAGTGACCCTGAGAAAATGAAACACAGAGAATCAGTCTGTGTGTCCACTTGGATGTCCAAGAGATTGAAAAATTATGGAAAATAAATGTTTCCCCATGCCTACAGTTCACATTGTGTCATAGAAAGAGGGAAAGTCACGCCACACATATTAATCTTATTGTTATTTTTACAGATCACAAGTGTCTGGTTAGACAATCTGTTGGCTTTAGATGGATGGATTGATCCATGATGAAAACCCATGGTTGTGATCTATGTTATAAATTAACACCAGGGTAAAAATGTTGTGCTTTTTCTAGAAGAGCAGCAGAGGGAAATAAATAAAAGGAAGAAGAAAAAAAGAATACATTTCAAGATGAACTTAAGCTTTTAAGCTTATCAGTTTGTTTAGAGTTGCTTTGTTTGTTGCTGTTTATTCACGTTTGGCTACATGTCTGTTGCTAGTGTTTCTGTGTATGAGCTCATAGAATAGGTGTTTGGTTGGTGCCCATAACGCAAGTGTTTGCCATCGTGAGTGTACATGCTTTTATCTACTCAGTAAGCTTTTATAGTAATTGAGGGACCCCTTCACAAGCCCAGTGACACCTCCCACACTCCAAAGGGATTAGCCACTCTGCCACTTGTGTTCTGTTCCGGTCCCTCCACAATATTGTGACATGTGATTAAGTATGGGTGGATTCAATATAACAACTTTGTCTACCTGTTTTTGACCTTGAGCTGCATCTCAATGCTTCCAAACTGCTGAAGGCATTCACTGGATTCTCTTGTCACTGGGAATATTAGGGGTTACTGATTAACTCACTAAGTAGTGTTAATGTCTCTATGATGGCGTGTTTCTTCAGTGCAGTCCATTTGATCATTTGAACATTGAATCTGTCGTTGATAAAATCACACAGAAGACTACTAGTTGACTACAGAAGACTTGTAGTTGGAACATGTAAAACATCTGAATTTGTGTGCAGCTTTGTTTTTTCTAAGGTACCCATTGATGTAGTAACACAACTCTAACCAGCAAATAGGACGTGTTCAATATATATCACTTAACTAACACTGGAATTTGCTAACACCTCAGTTCCACTGCTTACAACAGGGAAACAAGAATAGCCTTACTGTTTCTATTGACTTTTGCAACAAACTTGAAAAGTGCAGGTTGCACACTGGGCAGCTCTTTTCCTAGTAACTATTCACACATTTTGTATAGTCTGCAGATTCTGGGACATTGTGTGATATTTTCCAAGTATAGATTTTAAAAAGTACAAGAGTACATTTTCAAGAGGTTCAACAGGACCAATACATTTGTATCCGTTAAAATTGAGTTAAACCAGTGTTTCCAAACCAGCGCATTATCCCTAACACATCCAAGCCTCCTTTCAACATGCCGACTTCTCTCCCATAATAAATATCAGTAGACAGAGGTTAAGCGACTAATTTCATTCTCTATATCCTGGCTTGGAAATGGGAGCCCTGACAGCCAAAGGGCAACCAAAACAACTAATCTATAACCCTGTCAGTGGCAATAAGATCATATATCATGCCGGCAAATGAGTCTGTGCTGTTCTGCAGAAGCTTGGGTATTCTAAGTCATCCTTTACTTACTCAAGGCCAAATTTGAATCTGGGTTGGATTCATAAATCAGAAGTACAATTAATTGCATTTTCAAGGATTGATGGAGTCTTAGAGACTGTACTTTCAACAAAGCACAGTGCTAAAGTGGATGATTTAGTTTTAGGTGTGTGCCATGTGTCTGTGTGTATTATGTTTCTGTGTATGAAAGTACAAAGCTGTCACTTACTGTCAAGAATGTTCAAATATAGTCATCTTTTTAAGACCCTGATCCAAACAAAAGGGCTTCTGTTTCACCTTCACCCTTTTCTCCTTCTCTACCTTTAGGCCACCCACACAGTCCTCTAAATAAGGTCACCCTGACGTTGATTACCATCAGCACATGTGTCATTGCCGTTGTCTATGCTACGCAGGATTCCTGCCCTCTCACCGTCAAGGTTACCCTCCATGTGCCTGAGCATTTTGTCGCGGATGGTAAGTGCAACACATTCGTTAGACCTTGGCAGAATATTCAACTAACAGAATGTCCAAAACAAAAGTATCTTTTTTTTTTACACTTAGCTGCATGTTTGCTTTCTTTATTCACTGTTTTCTTTAGTTATCTTATTTTAATTAAAACTATATAATGAAAAAAACTCAGACGCTCCCATGTTTCACAAGCTTTTGTGTCCAGTTGACAGAGAAAGCTTGTCACTGACAGGACACCAACTAAACTCTTGATGAGGAAGACCATGGATTCACAATTTTTGTGATAACCCATAGAATTTGTAGAAATTGTAGAACTGTAGATATACTGTACCTAGTACCTAACTAGCCATGGCCAATGTTGAGATAATGTTAGCTAAAAATTGATATAGATTTGTGGAGCATGTTATCATAATAACCACTATCCATCAAGGTACACCTTTAAATGCTTTTTCCCCCAGACATAATTGGATACAGTTGTCCTTCAAGCAGCACACTGCAGAGATGACTGTTGAGGAGGCACAGGCTTTTATTGAGTGGTGAAATATAATTTGTATAGTTTTTGTTGTTAGAAGGAACAGCTAATGGACCAGGGACAGCTCCGCATGCTTCCTCTGTTTCTATTTACAAATGGATCTCAGTAAAATCTCCACCCCCTCAACCGTGATTTGTGGTTTTCAATTTCAATGCTTTTCAGTGTCAATGCCCCCTCCACATGACTGGTGAAGTACAAAAGACGCACATCCATCCAACAAAAAGTAAATCATGTGCTGCAACCAAAAATGAGCAGGACAATAAAGCCCACACAGTAAAAGCTCCCAATGGTTTATTATCACCACAAACCACTGAATGACATTTCAAGTCATCCGACTGATGAGGAGCAGTGTGCTCAAAATATGATTGTTTTTTCTCTGTTTTTGCATGGGTAGCTTTCAGTATGCACACATTATTACATGCAACTGCTTACAGTAGATTAGAATACTAATCTGTCTATGGTTTTCACTTTTTCAGTTGCCATGACACAAATGTTCTATTCAACTAATGTGACATAAGTACTCCATGGTTTATTTCTGTTTTATTGATGCCATATACAGTAACAAGCTGTCTGAATGGCATACAAACAGGCTATATGCTCCAAAGTCAAAATGTTATCAAGAAAATAGTAGACTAAATATTTGCAAAATATATGTAAATTGTGAATAATCAAATGTGTAGGCATGGATACCCATGCAAGCGCTTAGAGAGTCTGTTTTAAATTCTGTCTTGGTTATGGGATGATTGTAAATTGGGTCCGTGTATTGGAAAGATATGACTATAAATATCACTGGGAGGTAAGAGAGGCCAATATGGAAAATGTGCAAGAAGTTAAGTGAAGTAAGAGGGAGTGAGGAGCTGAGGCAAATTAAGTAATGATAGCCATATCTCTGAAAGCTCTGCATTCACATATCAGTCGATCAGGTGCTCTTGATACCAGGGCCTCATTTCTAGTCCGCCCACATACTCACAATTTGTGTGCACATGGACACGCATTAGAAATGGAACAGTACACACAACTTCTACAGTATATTGTGTGACTGCATGTAAAATGAACACCTCAAAAATACAATGTCAGCCAATAAACTGTAAAACATGCGTTTGATCTTTGAGCTGTAACTGTAATAGAAATGGTCCACCAGTACCTATATTAGTATTTTTGCGTATTGTGAGGTAATTTCCTAGACATCCGTGATGCCACCTTGCATTGTCACAATGTTTTGCACCACACATAACGCAGCTTAATGATGTCATCAACCCGCGACCCCCTCCGTTATAACACCTGACAGTGTAACGTTACTTACTGTAGGCTAAAATATTATCTCGTCTAAAATCTCCACAACTGTCACATCCCCTTGATCGCCTCTCATATTAGTCAATGACCACTTGGCTTTTAGAAGGTGTTTTTTTTAGCATGTAACTTCTAACTATTGCTTCTTTATTTCACAGTATGGCGCTACTCTGATGACATACTGTTAACAGCTGTACTATAACAAAAATTCTAATTACTTTGGAGCCTCTAATACTGTACCACTACTGACATAGCTGAACTTGTTATCTTATTGTCTGCTGACTTTCAACGGCAGCACTTGAAGCTCCGCTGTGTGAAATTCTTCTTTTTCCTCTTTGGCAATATTTTTGTGAATGAAACTTGCCCCAAAATATGGCAATTTTAGGGGCCCCAATTATGCTAATGAGGAAATCTCACAAATGCACATCTCCTCATGAACAGGTGGCATTCATCAGGCTGAAATTAGCTATTCACAGAAAGTTTGTGCAGAGAATTTGGTTAATCCGATTTGGAACACTCGTATGAACAAGCAACACAGGGAAAAAAAAGTATGGGAGGTTTAGGATTAGGAAGAATATGAAAATGTTTTTGCATGAGCCACAGTGAGTGTAGAATGATTATTGATTGATTTTGGTGACCTTCTGACCTTAGTTCGACCTACACTAACAATAATTTCCACTTATAAACAAAAATTTTCTTACAAGTTTGGATACTCCCTCAGCCGAACTCTAACATGATGCTCAGTTGTCAACTTTTAATGTAAGATCTCAAAAATTAATGTTTGGAGGTCTATGAAATTTCTATTAGTTATTCATGGTCACCAGAGAAGTTGATGACATGAGCATTTTTTTAACACAAGGAGCTATAAGTACTTTTATTTTGTTGTTCCACTGCAATATATATATACTGTATACTGGAATTGGAAAAGCAGACACCTGAGGCATAGCAGATGTGATAAAAGGCAACTTAACCCATTAGTCTGGCAAACATACAGTCGGCAGCAGGCAGGCAGTCAGAGCAAACAAACAAACAAGCAAATCCAACAGACAAACAAACCAAGCAAATCCAAACTGCCAAGTCACGTATAAATATAAGCTTGGTCAGGACAAGAACAGGCTGGAAGGAAAAAGGACTATAATGCCACAGTATGGCTACGAGACATACACATATAATCTGACAATCAAGACACTTTCTATATATTGGCGGTATGATGAGTAATGCGGTCAGGTATCAGTATGAGCAGTAAACTCAACAGAGGTGACTAGTAGACAAGTGAGACATGACAGCAGATGGTAACAAACAAACACAACACAAAACACAACACAAAAGCTAATATGTTAGCAGATAGGCAGTTAGGTAGACATAGAGACACAGGCTACAGACTAGCAGGACTGTTTAACAACATCATGACAAAGTCATTGCTTAACCAAATATGGGTGAGATTAAATACATCTCTTAGAGGTTAAAGAAGCTTTATTTTATCTTATTGTCGATTTTGAAGATATCTTTATTTTAGTGAAGTGAAATTGTTGTAATTTACTTTTAAAGATACACCAATCGGCCATAACATTATGACCACCTGTCTAATATTGTGCAGGTCCCCTTTTTACTGCAAAACAGCCCTGACCCGTCGAGGCATGGACTCCCCTAGACCTCTGAAGGTGTGCCGTGGTATCTGATCCCTATAAGTCCTCTAAGTTGCGAGGTGGGGCCTTCATGGATTGAACTTGTTTGTCCACACCTTGTTGTGTTCCTCAAACCATTCCTGATTTTTGCAGGTCGGCAGGGTTGATAATCCTGCTGAAGGAGGCCACTGCCATTAGGGAATACTGTTTCCATGAAGGGGAACGTGATTCATTAGACCAGGACATCTACTTCCATTGCTCCATAGTCCAGTTCTGATGCTCACGTGCCTATTATAGGTGCTTTCAGAGGTGGACAGGGGTCAGCATGGGCCCCATATGCAACACTGTGTGTTCTGACACCTTTCTATCAGAGCCAGCAATTTGAGTTATTGTAGCTCTTCTGTTGGATCGGACCACATGGGCCAGCCTTCACTCCCCACTCTCCATCAATGAGCCTTGGCCGCCCATGACCCTGTTGCCAGTTCACTCCTATTTCTTATCACTGTTCCCAAAACAGCTGTAAGAGGATTAATCTAGCAAAATAATTTTTCCCCAGTCTTCTGCACTCAATTCAAGATATGCACAGCAAAATTGCCAGTAATTAGCAATGTTCTTAGGGCTCAGGAGGGGTTTCTTCATAGGTCTCTGAGAAACCAACCCATAATCTAGCAATTGCCTCCTCACTGTGTGAGCTGAAGCCATCAGATGTCTCTACACTTTCAGCAAATGAGGGCTACTACTGGTAGTTCTTTTTACTAAACCACAGCTGTGGGAGATGGCCTTGTTATGCTCACGTTTGGTCAGCCTGGCCTGGGGAAATGCTTTTAGGGATCCCTTCTGGAGAATTCTGTGAATTTCCGCCTTTTTGGGCATTTTGGTGGATACTTCCTTTTCAACCTAAATACAACCCTTGTTTCTAACAGAGTGGGGATTTAAACTTGTTCAAATATTTACTAAATGTATTAATCAAAATTATAGACTAAATTAATGGATATTGTATGTAGTAGCAAGAAAACGTGCAGTCCATTATAGTACAACATCTTAAACCACCTCAACCAGGAAGTCTTTTAATATTGTTTTGTAATAGTTCCATTTCAGGCACAATAAAACAAGACCTTATGTTGCTCATATGTGAACCTGTTTGTCATTGACCTTTCACATAGGGCTTTACCTTCTGGGGTAGACAAACTTTACTTCAGTCCATACTATAGGTAGAATAATGGCTACAAGCAATGCAATATTTACTTGAAGCCAACACAGCAGGTCTGTTATTGGTGTATGCAGTCTAGTTGAGTGGCTCCAGTCAAGTTCAAGTAGGTTGTCAGAAAATAAAGACTTTAATACATGAGTGTATTGAGACACATGAGACTCTGTGTGAGTCAGGCTGTCCTGGTACAACTCTTTCCTTTCAAATGAAACCGAAGCAGCTGGTGTGTGTGTGTGTGTGTGTGTAGGAGGAGGTATTCTATTAGGAATTTGGAAGAACTAAAATGCTAAGAAAGAAAAAGACAAGAAGAATAGATGAGGTTTTGGATATGATTGCTTCCTCTGTTGCATAGTGTAAGTGCAAAGCTTTGTGTGGTATTTCTCCTCTGAGTTGTGTATTTTCCTGCAGGGCGTTTGCCCTGTAACTTTTCCTGTGACTCAGATTTGATTGCTGCTTTTGTCAAATTGTGTCTGTCTGCATTAATCCTCTCTTTAAAAAATAGCCTGTGATTCCACATCATAAAACAGAATAAATGTGTGAATCCTTTTAAATCTCACAATTGCTGTCTTTATGTCCTAGCCTGTTTATTAAAACACATTTTAAATTCACTGTGAGACAGAAGTGAATACCTAATGGGAATGCTTTCACAAATGTACCTTCCACGACCAAGCAGTATACACACAATATAGCTGTATAAGGAGCTCTGTGTTCACCAGAGAGCTGAAGCACAATCTCTTCACAGGTCCCTTTGGAAGTAAAAGTCATTGGCATCAATTAGGGATAATCTTGTTCAGTGATCAGAGTTTAACGATTGGTCTGGGAGCAGTAAGAAAGAAAGGTAAGTCAGCGTCAATGAGCATAGCATTTACTGATTGACTCGTGAAACTCTTTTAGCCCCTCTACCGCAATTACCAAGGAAATCCCATCAATACACACATTATAGGTCTTAATTTTCTCATTTAAATTCAGCCTGGTCAGTAGGGGAATTGAAATTACAGTGAAAACAAAAGAATTAGCTACTTTCCAATTGATTTTGCAATAGAACGGAAAAGAGCTTTTAAAAATACCAAGCTGTGTGTGTGTGTGTGTGTGTGTGTGTGTGTGTGTGTATTCATATTGTGTGTGTATATATATAACACACCAACCCTAACCCTAACCCCCCATATATATATATATATATATATATATATATATGTGAATATAGCAAAATAATTTTGTCTTGTGTTTTTTTTTTTCAGGAAGCAGTTTTGTTGTGAGTATGGGCAGCTTCCTGGATGTTTCTAATTGGCTAAACCCAGCCAAAGTAACCCTCTACTATCAGACAAATTCGTCCACTCAGTGGGTCCGGGACTACTGTGGCCAGAGGTCCACCGAGCCCTGCGAGCAGATTTGTGATCAGGACACAGGTCAGTCCATACAAAAATTCACACACTGGGGTCTATTTGTTGATAAAATAATATAATTTCACAGATTATTCGTTTTTTATAGGGAATACAATTATTAATGGAATATCTTTGTCCAATAACTAGAATGCAATTCAGCGGTACATTGGTGTGCATAAGGGACCTTATGAGGTCTCAAAGTGAGAAACTCATAACTCTCATGGCATTTGACTGAATAACAAAACACCTGGAATGTATTTTGGGGTCCAATGGTGTGTCAAAAAAGATCCATACAACATTAAAAAAAAAAGTTTGCAAAAAGCTGAAGATTCATAATCAGTCTATAAAATAATGTAAATGTAAAGTTTCCACCACTGGAATTTATTTGCATGCTTAAAGCCGTATTTCAAGCCATGTTGAGTATGTTGATGTTAGAAAAAAATACAGGAATTTGAACCTCTTTTATGCTGTGATAATTGCAAGGACTGCAATACCTAGAATTAGGAGGAAGGAAGCATAGCTCTTTTTGTTTCAGGGTTACCTTCATGAATGCGTTTCAGTGTTTCTGATCTGAAAAGAATTCCTTGAAGGAGCTTGATGGAACTGCTTTATACAAGTATCAAGTAAAATGGCAGAGATGCAATAATGATCAAATCTATTTGCTATTTTCAACACGTTTGCAACTTGATTTTACAACAAAATAAAATTTTATTATTATTTAATTGTGGGCCATGTCAATCAAGCAAATGTTTATCTTAGAATATTGGTAAAAATACAAAACTTCCCAAACTTTTCTCAATACTAGCAAAATGCAGCAGCCATCTTGAATTTGATAAATTGTCATTGCTGTAACTATAAAAGTAAGGGGCCTTTAAGCACTAAACAGAAAGGCAGCATATAACAACCTAGTAAAGATATTTTTTTATTGTGTTTATGAAAAACAGGAATCAATTTAGTTTAATTTAAAACTTAATTTAAAAAAAGTTGTTTTGTTTTGTAATCGATCTTTCTGCTTAGTGAGAAAAGACTCTTTTTGCCGAGATTTTGGATGGTGTATGTTTGCTATCCCTTATTATTGTTGAGTAAATGTAGTAGTGTAGTAGTTGGAGCCAAAGCTACAACAACAACATTGTTAGTGTGTAAACCCACACTGCCTGCTTACCCCATCTAGGTAAATAATCACCAGCCTCTACTGCAGTATGTACACAATCAGCTCGTACAATTGTGCACCTATTGGTGCTGACATATAAACTATAGCAACAAAAGCCGAACATGCAGCATGATGATATTTATCTTCCCTTGAGTGGCGGGACTCCCTTGTGTATTTCGTGCCCAACTAGATAAAGTATAAGCTCATTAGAATGGATTACATCTGTAATGTATGTGAAATTTATGGCGCCCTGTTCAAGGGCATGTTGAGGGCTGATGCATAATGTATTAGAGCTCCAGACACTCAACTCAGTCAGTACACATGAAGATGCCAAAGATGGAGTTGGCACATATGTGTGTCAGAAGTGGTTGTTATTCAATGTTGGAATCATTTACGTATGCAGGCCTCAGTACATTCGGAATTCTCACTTTATTAGTACTTCTGTCTCCCCCTGTCTCTTGTCTTTCTCCATTTATTTCTCTTTTCATCTGTCCTTTTCAGCAGCACGATTGTTTGATCCGTAATTGCCCTCAAGTATGTTGCAGCTCCTCAGGGCAAGCACATCCATCTGGCAGCAAAATTAAAGGTGTTCTTCAAAAGAGCTTTCGATTTCCATCACTGTCCTTTAGTCTGCTTTATAACACCCGCACAATACCACTGTTTGTAGAGACAGCACATCTGAATTCACTTTTTTTATCCAGGAACATTTATTGCAGTTCCAACAATACCACTGGTTGTGAAATGTTGAGGGGTTAATCACATAGGGGGGAAAAGTGCAGCTGCACTGCTTTCTGTCTATTGAGACTTTCCAGAATCCTGCAGTCGGGGCCACAACAATAGGCAATGTCAAAGTGCATACTTTTGACAAGTTACCAGAAAACACCTGCTTGGTTAAATGTGGAAAACACAAAAAAGCTGCCAAAGACATACATACATGTGAACTGTGGCTGGTGGATTATAAAATGGTCAAAACACAGATATGCTTGTGAAAGCTTATGTGCATGCTCAGGCCACAAAGTAGTTATTACCCTGTGTCTTGTGGGTTTGTACTGTTCATCCACTGCATTCATTACCATCTCTGAGCTTGCAAGAGAGCTGTTGAAGGTTGGAGCTTCAAAGCAATTCAGTGTTGGATCAACCAAATCCAAACCTCATATTAGGTGTAACTGGTTGGAAATGTGTCATCAAACAAGGGGTGCTAGACTTGAACATAAAGCTGATACAACTTTAAAAGAAAGATACTGCATGTGACAGGGAGGTGCAAAGCTACAAATATAGCCTCCTTCATCCACCTGGGTGTGGGGGTGCTGTAGCACTTTCAGCACTCGTACTTCCCATGGGTATGATTTTTGCATTCTAATAAAATCTGCCCTAGGACATGGTGACAGGTCTTGGTGTTGTCTGTAGGTGTTTGGACAGCTTTTCTAAATAAACATTCTGTTGTGCACAAGAAAAAATACATGTCAAATACAGAAAAATACAGATTGTCTATTTTTTCCAGTTCAATCATCTGGCTTTAATCATCTAAACATGTCCACATTGCATTTGGAAACATAATGTATTTTAGAGTTTTTGTGTTCTATAATTATAAGCGGGTATCAATTCACCGAATTATCTCACACCATCTCTGTCATGTGCCTCCGTCCTGCTTCAATGTCACGGTGGTTGATTTTCACTGTTGACTACCAGTCATTGTGTCTGGATAATCAATCCTTTCTGCCTTTACCTTCACTCTCTGGCACAACTGCTAGCATGGATGTTAGTGGATGAATGGCATGATAAAACAGTTTCTAGGGCCTGATATCTGTGGGAACTAGCTGACTTTAATTGGACACGGGCCATCTTTGTAACAACTGATTATGTTATAACAGGCTGAGTCAAATTGAAGAAAAGACCTGTAAATGGATTGGAAATACAAAACAACAACAACAAACCCACAAATGTAATAAACACAAATGTTTATGTATAATAACAGCATGACTATGTAACAGGTGATTATATATTTTTTAATAATTGGAAATACTTTTAGCCGTATACATGGAAATGTAGTGACTCAACCTAACACTTGAATTATTACAATTATTAGTCAGTTTACTTATCTCATATAGTTATAATACGCCCTTCTAAGGAGTAATAGATTGCTGCCAGCACATTTCCATCTATCATCATAACTAACTTCATAAAGACCCAAGAACCTCCTTAGCTGCTTTTGTTTTCCTCATTTGAAATTGTCTCCCTGGCTCCTCCAGCCTCAACTAATTGGAACTGAAACTGTTGGAGCATTAACGTTGCCTTTAGCCCTGTTTTATTCTTCCATTCAACACACACAGTACCTGTATGTGCACACACAAACACATACTCTTATGAGAAAACACTTAAGCTGACAAGCCATCAGCATCAGGACAACAATAACTCTTTCCCCATATGAACCTTGAATGAACCTTCACTCATGCCAACATGGTGAAACACTAGAAATCATTATAATGAAACACATCATTTGTAACATGAGGTTGGTTATAAAGGTGGAAGACTGAAGAGACATGATGTGTGGTCTCAAGTGATTGCTTCTGTGACATAATAGTGACAAATTGTATTGGCAATCTAATATTGGTGTTTATACTGGTCGGTACTACAGTATCCCAGTGTGCAGTATCAGGTTGTGTGACTGTGTAGAAACCTGGTCTGCACAGCAGTCTTGCGAAATCTCAGGCTTCTTGACAACTTCTGTTGAGCACACAGCTCTCTGTTTACTAAGTTACTTATCATTCACATTTTTTTATTTTCAAGGTTTTTGTTATTCTATACCATGACCTCAAAATGTCTGAGAGAACAGCAGTACAAGCCACCACTGCTGTGTCCCATTGTGTATATCTTCTGTTAGGTTCAACTCCGTTCTCCGGTTCAACACATTTCCCAAAGACAAAGAACTGCAAAAGATGTGGGTGGTTAATATCCGACAAGACAACTCTACCATAACTAGTCACAGTGTAGTCTGCAGAGTTAGAGTTCAGACCCAGAAATCTTTCGCCGGAACAACTTTACCTTGTCCCCCACAGGTTTGGCAAAGGAAAAAGCAGACTCAATGCAATTCCTCTGGATGTAGATCAGCAAGATCACGACTACTGCTCCACTACTGAGTTTGCTGCACTGGACCACACTGAAGATCTATGTGCAGAGAAAGCAGCAATTGTCTTAATTACCCAACTACTAGAAATTGAAAGATGCATTGTATTTTTAGTCTGCATCATACTTACTGTGTTTTTCAGCTATGCAATGCCACAATCATCTCATATACAGCTGACTGATAATTATTTATGTTGCCTCTGAAACCAGCTTGTGATCATCATCAGCATTTAGTATGACATCATTATATAGACTGAATTTCTCTCAGCACTTCCAACTCTGATTGACTTGCCGGATGGAAAAATACATTTGAACTTGCAATGTGCTTAAAACAAACATCTGTTTATTAAGGCAGCAAAGTAATAAGAACAGCTCACAAAGCACAGTTCATTGTTGTGATTTGTTTAAGATAAGCGAGAGCAGAAAAGAAAACAAAGTTATAATGCAAAATTACAAATTATTAGAAGAATTATGAGATTCTTACTCTAACTGAGAAAAACATATGTAGCCATCTTCATCATCAACTGGAGCCATTGGATGGTCTTCTAAGATATTTAAAAAATAGAATGATATAAAAGCATACATAGAAAACATTGTGTATGAAAAATAAATAAATCAATGAGCCACTTCATCAGCAACCGGTCCAAACTTATAACATAGCAAATGGATGACACTGATATGGTTACCTAGAATCCAAGTTAACTTCAGCCAAATGCACACTGTAAATGTAAATGGAGTGAAGTTACAATAGTGCATTAGCAGCTCAGTGAAGTTCAATTTTAATGTCCAGTCACAGCCACAACTCCCCTGTCCCGTCCTTATGTGGTGTTATTACTGCTGGCTCTCTAATTCAGCACAAACACATACACCCCTTCACACTTTGTTTTGTGGTACACTCACCTTTCTTCTGCTGTCACTGAACTTTTTTAAGAAAGCTACAGGCAGTTTATGTTTCTCTTCTCACCCACAACCTTCCTTTTAATGTGTCTGCACTATATCTGAACCAGGTCTTTAGACAGAGAAACCGCCACACAAAACTGATTATTGTAAATTGTCTAAAGGTTACAGTTAATCCAGCAGAACTTGTAATCAACCAGACACATTTCTTCCTGTTAATTGCTTGATCCTCACTTAAACACATTTACATAAATGAAAGAGCCACATTTCACTGATTACTTTCAAGGTGTGTCTTAGATTACAGGCAACTGCGATTCCGGGCGGGTGAACCTCATCTGAAAACAGGTGGAAAAGACCACCAGGCCTCCACACATATGGTTGCACAATACATATGCCTTACCTGACTGCAGCTAGGCTGGTTTGTGTACTTGTGTATAAGCTATATATCTAAATCAATTATCCACACTTATTTCGAGTGTGATTACTCTTTTTTGTTGCTGAATACATTTGCTAATCTTTATATTGTTGATATTATGTGGACTCTCCGTACTTCTGAATGAGGCATGTCTAATTCTAAATAGCACAAAGAGCAACCTCTCCCATATCTTATACAGGTGATACAGGCAATCTGTCACTGCAGATAAGAGGCCGGTTGTATTTTGCAAGTTGCATTGGATTATCAATATTGGGATATAAAATTGTACATTTTCAAAAAAAAGCTATGTTTTGTACCTTTTGACACGACTGCAGGAGCTAAGACGAGACAAGCAACGCTAAGAGAGCCAAGATGAAACAGGATGGGACAGGTTTGCTTTCTGATCAAAGCTAAAACTGAAGCTTCCAGTTCACCGTGTTTCCAAGTTCCACCCTTTCCTTGCCAAAATAACTAGTGACAAAGAGTTTATGTTTCATGCTGTTATATTAGGACCCAATATTTCAAAAACCTTTCAAGTAAAGATACATCAAAGCAAAGCAAGCTTCATCCAAATGAGCTCAGAAACATTTCTGCAGCAGTTACAATACTGATTTTGAATCGGAATGGCAGACACACACACACACAAAGAAAAAATACATGTGTGGCTATTCCAGTTTTGTTCTGGTATGTATGCTGAATCTGGAGATTAAACAATATAACTTTATCTATATAATGTGTGGATATTCCATGTGCATATTTTTACTCTGATTTGCTTGCACAAGTGATTGTCTTCACTTCTGACCCTAAAAGCAAAGACTCTGCTTTGATGCATGCTACCTTCCTGCTAAATCACCTTGGGGCATGCCTAGACCATGGGGGAATAGACTATCTGACATGAATATGTTTGGTAAACACAGTTGTGTAAGTTAAGTAAAAAGTCTGTTGTTTTAGAAATGTTTTTATGTTAAACAGTTACTGTTAAAGGTAAGGATCTGTTATGGCTGGGAAAATACAAACATGGTGCTATTGAAATCTGTATAAATTCATAACATCTTCTTTCTGTAAGTATAAAAAAAACACATCATATATTGTATAAAATAATCTAGGGTGCTGCCATCTTATTGCAATGTATGAATTGATGACAAAGACTTAGCATTACTATTTTTTTGTTGGATAAACAATTTTGTTTAATGTTGACATCCGGTATTATGTCCAAATATGACCAAGCGTTTGTGTCATCAAGGGAATGCCTTACATGACAGAATGCAAGTGTAGCATTCAGCTC
This sequence comes from Nannoperca australis, assembly GCA_036023655.1. Classification (NCBI taxonomy): domain Eukaryota; kingdom Metazoa; phylum Chordata; class Actinopteri; order Centrarchiformes; family Percichthyidae; genus Nannoperca; species Nannoperca australis. The sequence continues at coordinate 30,010 of JAVQJD010005219.1, forward strand.
TGTCACTGCCACTTGATTCCAGTCTTGCTTTGCCAGCAGTTCTTTCAGCAAAGAAAAACTGGTAATTTACATGTAGGTATTGATTAGCTTTTTGTCCGGTGTGTATGTAACCCACCCCCAAAAAGATGTTTCGTCTTGAACCGAGCACAAGCTGAGTAGAACAGTTGTCAGCAGCAGGCGCAGTCTTGTCAGTGATGCCCCTGGATGCAGCATGCTCCCATCTCTCCTCTCCAATTAATCCGAGGTGCAGTCAGGCATTTTCACCAGCAAAACAGAGTTTGCTTTGTAAATCTTTTCCATTGCATATGTTAGGAAAAAAACTCAGGTTGGGGCACTATTGTTAGCCTAATCACTAACAGACTACTAATGAAAATGCCGATGCCAGCCTTTGGCAGACTGAAAATAGAAAGAAAAGAGCATTTAAATTTCCTCTCTCCCTCTTCAGCATGTAGTTGGTAACATGTGACTTTACTGCACATTTGCAAGATGTATTTTATTCAGCCCTGCCTCAGTCAGGACGAATTAAATATAAGTAGGTTAAATGTGTATGTAAAGAGTAGCAGTGGGAAAAAGAGGTGTGTGGCTGTATGTATTTGTACTTTTATGTGCAACATAACCAGGATACATGTTTATGTGCCTGGGAGTATTAAAACAATAGAGTCTATCGTCCTAATAAAAACAGCAGCATCAGTCGTTTCAGCAAAAACTACATGTTTACATCCATGTGAAAAGGCCCTCTAGCAGCTGTAGGAATTATAACTATTTTCTGATGGGATAAAAGGTAGAAGTAGTCTGAGTAATAGAACAACAAAGTTTACAGTGGGAGGAGGTCAGGGTGGATGGATGGGTCAACAAAACATCAGACTTTAACACAGGAGACCGCTGTTTGTTTTCTGTTTCAAACTGACAGTCAAAGTTGTTTTCTTTCGACTGTGGTTACAACAAAGGTCCGTTCTCATCATGATTGCAACTATTACCCTGCAATCTCCATGCTCTTCATTAATCTTTTATTTGAAATGGCTATTTGAAGATGGTTTATTTTACTTGCGTTCACATTTTAAAGTGAAGACATTTCAAGAGCTCTTGCTCTTCATTTAGTAAGGGCACATGAAATAGCCACAAGCACATAAAACCCCATTTGTTGCTTCTCTGTGACTGAACCCTGGTGGTGCATCACTCCACTAGTGACTCTTAAGCCTATAAACCCGACCAGTAAATTATTAAAGACTAGGTGATAAAATGTGAATGGTGTTGCCTGGGTGGCCATTACACATTTTCCCTGTGTTGTGCCTATAGGTCAACAGAAAGCAGCCAGTAGCATTTATTTCAGGAACAGTGCTAATAGAAAAGTTGGTAAAGCTGTCAATGACTTAAGATTTCGCAAATGCATCCATCCACTTAAAAGGCATTATATATGCAGTGGATTCTAAATGTTTTATTTACCATACATGACACTATAAAGCAAGTATTTATGAAACCGATAGACTTAAGACCTACATAAAGTAAACCCAGTGCATATGCATTGGTTAATGACATCTGAGGAGCAGTAACCTAACAATGCAACAGAGCACAGTATAGGAGCCGGTTCCACCATGTGGACCAACAATGTCCTTTTGTTGATTCAGTGGTTAAGTGCTTCAATTAAAGCTCCAGATCTAAGGAAGAAATTGAAATTCAATCCACATACAGTTCACTACCCACTAGTCACTGTTAATAACCAGTCAAAGAATGTGTTATGACGTTGCTGTTCATTGACAAACATGTTACATTAGTAGGTGGTTTTTAAGTAATGGCTAGCTGGTGAGGAAGCAGCACGAGTAGCCAGAAAGGTAAAAACTGAGCTGCATGATTGTCAGCCTGCTTCACCAGAACAAAAAGCTGCAGTGCTGCCGTCTAAATGTCTCCGCCCATTCTGAAGTGGGAGCTGTCCAGCCAACTGAGGAGAACTGAGCGGAGAGCTCGTACCGAGACACAAAACTCTCGAGGACAAAAATACCTTAGTGAGGATGATAAAGGCTTGCAGCGAAACTGGGATCAAACAGAAACCCAGTCACTTTTTGTCAGATTCTAGCCAACAGAATACATGTCACTGATTCCAGGGAGTACCAGTGTATGTGTAAATAACCAATTGTTTATGGCACTGTTTTCTTATTTGAATGCTGATGGTGACCTTGTTAAGCCTTTACACAAGACAAAATGTATGCTGTCATAATGTTTATCTAACAGGGCCCGTTGATAAAAATCAATAGTGGAAACATGCAACTTCATCTTGATGGCTTGACAATGAACAATCCAAGATTGCTTTTGTTTAGTAAACTGTTTCAGTAAATAGCCCAGCTAAAGGTACTTGTGTTGCTGGGTCACTTACATGTTAATGCATTCAGCTACTGAGGATGAATAAATATTTGCCACTGTGCCCTCTTTTTTTCTCCCTGTTGCAGGAGAATGCAGCTGTCATGAGGGTTATTCCCCCGATCCTGTCCATAAACACCTCTGTATTCGCAGCGACTGGGGTCGAAACGAAGGGTAAGTCCTCTCTGCTCTATCCACTCATATCTGAAAGCTCACTTGTACTTAAATTCCCGATTTTGCAGTCTCTACTCCCAAATACATTAGCACACGTTAACTTCACATGAAATAATACATAAATAAAGGTGACTTGTTTGCTGTGATGGATTAGCCTCCTAGAGCAAGTCTCAAGTCTCTGCAAGCTGAGTATTAAAATGAATGAAAATCAAGGTAGAACTGAATCTAATAACTTACTGAATGCTTTCAGAAATGTCCACCAGTAATGTAAAATTTAAGCAATTTGTAGTTAATGGTCTAAAACATGCAAATGTACCTGTACAGTCTTTTAACTTCAGGAAGTAGCCTTGAAAGAAGTAATCAAAAGGTAGAAGGAAGAGGTAGGAGGAAAGTTAGTGTTTAATGAAATGAAACTGCAGGGGAGCACAGAGAGTGAAGGAGTGAAAGAGAAAGAGACAGATAAATAGAGAACAACCCCCAAATAGAAAGCTAAATAAAAGAAATTGACATAATAGAGATAGAAAAGTAAGTCAAATGAGCCCTCACTCTGACTCTGACCTTGTTTGACAATTAGCTGGCTTGCCCAATCATTGGATCATTTAAAAGGTTGTTATTCAACTTCACCTTTCATCTGCTGGATTCAGTCCAGTCACAGATCAAATTTCACAGTTTTGTAGGTGTAACAGCTGACAGAGGGTAATCCTATCCATATGAACACCCACATTTTGATCTTGACCCTGTATTAAATTTTTTTTCTCTTTGGTATATTGTATTATGTACACCGTGTGGAGTATTTCAATTGTACAACTCCAACATTTTTATGAATCAATATAAGTTTTTACCCTAGATTTTTACCCAGGTTCCATAAACACATTTTACACATTATTGTAATCTTGAAAGTTTTAGGTGACATTTTCAAATAGACATTTTCGAATGTTTCTCTCTTTGACTTTGTGTCCCCTCTTCTCCCTCCCCAAGTCCTTGGCCGTATGCTAACTTGGAAAAAGGCTATGACCTAGTTACAGGACAGCAGGCCCCAGAGAGGATCTTCAGGTGAGCCCTTCACTTCTGGTGCATCTCCTGAGTGCGTGACTTGTGCTGGCCATCTGTGACTATGTGGACACACAATTGAATGGTGGTGTTCTTGGCATGTGTTTGTGTTTGCGCATGTGTGTGATGGAGCATACAGATGAGCAGCCGGCAGATACACACAGATACAGTTGGATGGAAACACACCTCATGCTGGGGTGAAGTCACACCCATAAGCTCTTATGTGGAGAAATAGCCCAAGGGGTAGTCCTGGATGCTTTTACTGCCATTTTTGTTACACTTCTCATTCTTGATGCGGTCATTGTGTCTGACATTTTCCAAGGCTAAAAGGACTTATTTAGTATTGTCCAGCTGTTCATTTTTTAAAAAGGTTTCATAATAACAGCATATTATGTTATTTGTGCATTCTATTTTTGTAATGTAATGTAATTATTTCAAGTTAAACTGTAGAGCGCTACTTGGATAAGTAAATTACAGTAATGCATTTGTGTAACTGCCGACACTCATAACAACTCTAATAACTGTCTAGAAACATGTTACTTTTTTGTCCAAACACCTTTTAAAAGCTGACGTGGTCATGTCTTTATTCAGTATATTTTAGCTGTATAACTTAAGTGAGTTAAAGGATAGTCTTCGTGCTCACTACCCCTCTAATCTGTAGGTAGGAAGAGTTCTTTGTCACAGTAAGCTAGCTCCTCTTCACACTGACCTTGCAGAGGTAGTTTCTCGGCATGAATCCACTCTAAGAAATGAGGTACTAAATCCGCAATCACACACACACACAAAGACAGCAGCCAGTTCTACTGCTTGGTCGAAGTGCTGTGTCGGTCCAGAGTTTGTGGGAGAAGAAAAATGAAATGACAACTGCGCGCACACAGTTGGTTGCAGAGCACAATACTTTCAGCCATGTACAGATAGCAGACAAAGTGAGTAAAGATGCAGCAACCAAGTGGAAAACCCTCACTGGGTTCCAATTGGAACGTTTCTATATCAGTGCTCTGTAAGGGAGGAAAGGAGAAAAGACTGCATTGCTCTTCAGCTGGACAGTTTTCGAGTCAGTCCTATGGCAGTGAAAAGAGGAGCTTAATCGTAACAGGGATTGGTTTCACAGATGGGGGGCTTTGTGGGAAACCAGTGCTGCCTTACCTTTTTTCTTGATGCTAGGAAAAATGAGAAAATAAGTATCTTGTGATCCGAAGGCATGAGGGTTACATAAAGAATGGCTGGATGAACATGTAATCGATTAAATGTAGATTTAAATGTTAATAAGCAACACTTAAAGGGCAAATTTTGTTTTATTGTCAGATAGTGAGGGGAGGTCAGAATGAGTGTAATGCATTCAGATTTTAATTAATATACTGGCAGCAGTGTTTTGTACACTTTGGTTTTTTTTGTGGTTTGGCAGTTTTGGCAGTACTGTTCCAGTAATCAGGTCTTGTACATAAGAAGGCATGTTTAAAAGGTTGAATGTCAGCAGTGTTTAACAGTGGATAAACATGCATGATGCTGCGAAGGTGGAACACAGTTCTTTGTGATATCTTTTTTGTGGGAGTTAAATGAGAGAGTTTGATAACATGTAAGATGTCTGACAAGCAAAGCCATTCACGCTTGGTTTCTTTATTTCTAGAAATGTGTGCTCTTGTCACCCACCTGTTCAGATACATAAAAAACATCTAAAAACATATGATGCAAAGCACAGCCATGTTCTGTGCTATTTGTGAGGCTTTGCCAGGTGTCGTTACTCTCAAGTGACAAGTCTAGGCCCCCTGCAGGGTGTCCTCCTGAGGATATTAATCTGCACTTGGAAGAAACATCTCTGGCAAAACCAGATCATTTTTACTCTTGAACAATGGCCACCGGCACACGTCACAAAAAGCATTGTGTTGCAGTGCACATTATATTTAAAGAGAAAGAAAATATTTTTTTATTAGTAGTAAAAGAAAATACAGGCCACCACAGCTACTTCTAATGCATTTCTCCAAGTCCAATTCTGTTTCCCACTGTGCCATAGATGTGAGTGCCAATTAAATTAGTTGCCATTCAGGATTGACATCATAAGCTGGCAATTATTTACAAAAAAGTTTCCTTGCCTGTTCTGTTCTTCTTCACACTAATGGAGTATAATAGAGTACTGACTATTAATTTATTTTCCTTTTGAATTTGGTTCTACTTTCATTGCAAAATATAAAATAAAAAAAGATAAATTAGAACCCTTTAAGATTGTGCTGTGATTACTTTAATGTGTATTCCATGATTTAGAAAAATATTTGTATATTGATTTTAATCTTGAACATGACACTATATTTTGAATTGCAATACATATTTCTAAGAGTAGACCGCAAATGTGCCAGACTCTCATCTAGTTGTGTCCAAGACTCCAAATCAATATCCCACCCTTCCTTGCCTTATCTCGACATTCTCATTACCGAATGAAAGGAATGAATTTATGTATTACCCTCAATATATGATTTTTTGTGTGTGGGGGGGAGGGGTATATTGCACGCGCTCTACCAGGTGAGCTACCGGGGCACCCACTCTCAATATATAAAATGATAAATTATGTGAGTAATTTAAAATTCTTGCTGTCTTTCTGTCATTCTCATTCCTGCAATAGTATTGTTGCATGCTTATGTATGTGATAATACATGTTATAATGTGACATTAGGTTGATTGACATTTATGCTTTGTGGTTGTGCCAACACAGATCATTCTACAGTCTTGGCCAAGGGTTGTGGCTGCCAGTCAGCAAGAGCTTTGTGGTGCCACCAGTGGAGCTATCAATCAACCCCATCGCCAGCTGTAAGACAGATGTGTTGGTTACTGAAGATCCAGGGGAGGTCAGGTCAGTCTGACTCAGCTCAGAGTTTTCTTTTTCAACACTTGTTTGGAAATAGACGTGTGTGGAAAAGGGTTGTGTGGCAACCCTGGCTCTACAGCTGAAGCTACACAGGAATACTTATTAAAGTATGAGGAAAATTTGTGCCATGTAGTGTATAAGCCCAAATAATTTATGTCTTTACTTCAGTTGTGAGCTGTTGCAAAACAGGCATATAGTTTGTAGTCACAGTGCTACTTCATTATTATTTTTTCATGGCTGCCTTCTTACTACTGTTTGTCAGTTTAATTGGCTGTAGTCACTAGACAGCAGTAAGCTTCTTGCTGTAGGCAACTTTAATTTGGTTTATTTGACATTAAAAGTACAGCTACGCATTAAAGATGATGAGCATATTCTATTTACATTAAATAAAGGTTAAGCTAATTACCTAAAAAGTTTGCTTTTGCTTTAAAATAATTATTAAAGCAATGTAAGATAGCTCAAATGAAATGAAAGGCAATGCACTAATTAAGCATTTAATCACATCATTAAATCCTTAGAAGGTCTCTGATTTAGAGAACTAAAGTGACAGGCAAAGCAGCTTTACCAGAACTTAACTTTGGGCTTTGCACATAGAGATTTAAAACAACAAATCCAAGCAGGAAAGTAGTGTCAGCAAGGTTATGGATTTGGCAATCCCACAGTGCAACAACAAAATATTGGCAACATAAGATTTTTGTTTTTCTCATCCAACCAGCCGGTAGGCGCTGGCGTGGATCACTGCAGCTGAACATCACAAAACATGTCAGATTATGAGTTGCAGATTAAAACAATCACCCATCTATGGAATCCAACTGACATCAGCCTGAGAAGTGATATTTCATTTGAAAAACAAATTCTGTCTGCCATTGCTGCATAAACAATGTTGCACTTGTCACACAATGTAAATGGAAAACAAAGTATTGCCATTGCTTCGTAAACAATGTTGCACTTGTCACACAATGTTAAGGAAATAATTGTATTGTGATACATGAGTGCAATGTATGCTTGTGAATCACTGCAACCCATTATTTTACCTTGTCACTACACAACATAAGTGTACACCATCTTTCAACAATAATCATCATCACACATGCTAACACATAATGCACTTTCATTAATACAGATGCAGTGATGCATTATTTGATCAAAATACTTGTTTGGAGAAAACGATTCACTGACGTACTGTGTGATACTAGGGAATTTGCAGTTGTACCACATGTATACGCTGCGGTACAGTCAGTCACATCTGGAACCAGTAGGGATCCTTCTGAGAAATGTTTGTGTGCAAAAATGCATGCGTAATCACATTGAAATGTCATACATACAATACTCAATACAATACAATACTCTCGATACTCAAACTTTTTAAAGATTTATTAACAAAAGTCCAGCGGTCCAAGACACGCCATGTCCCTGTTTTTATATTTAATTAATTAATTTATTTATTTGTTATTTAATCTAAAACTTATGTTGTATTTTTTGCTCTTTTTTGTGGTAAACTGCACACTTTATAAATCTTAATTAAAAATGTTCTAAGCATGGTGGCTTTACTAATTGACCAGTGCCTTGAACCCTGTGTGACTGCCAGATGGAATCACTGATCCCAGTGTTCACTGGACTGCAGCTTCACTGTGAGCACACAGGTTTAGGAGAGTGGATGCATTTCTCTGTTCTCTTGATTCATGTTCCTGTTCTTTCATTCACCTTGCTGCTCGCGATCACCCTCTCACATCACTGACTATGACTCAACGCACATACAGAAAAGGGTGAGCGAGCACACACGAATACGTCATCAGCACTTTAAAATGCTCCAATTTAGGTACGTCTGCCTTCCGACAGCTAAAATTCATAGGGGAAACATCCCAATAGTTTTAAACTGACCATGACATGCACACTTTGTGCCCAGACTAAGGCTACTTTAGCAGCGATTACATCTGACCCCCACTGATTAGAATCACACTAACCATAGCTGAGGTAGTTTTTTTGGTACACTGGTAAGTACCTGTTGCATAAATGGAGCAGAGCAAGTGTCAACGCCCCCAGACTGACCCAAGAGATCCAATCAAAGCAGAGGGAATATTGATGATATAGCTAATAGCATAATGCTAAGCAGTGATCATTGTCCTCACTTGACAACTTCTACATTGTAGACAGCATTTTAACACTGTAAAAAAAAGTGTATCATCACTCCAGCAAGCTGCTATAATGCTGTACATGTATACAGACATTCAGCGACTGTACTGAAAATGTACTGAATTGTATTAAAACACACATTTGTATCTGAACATGTTCACTTTGAGTGGTAGATTTCTTAGAATCTTCTCTTATATCTCTTATAATTCAGAGAGCCTATATCATAGTAATCACTGAGTTTTTCTGTTTAATGTGTACCAAACAAATTGTTGTTGAAAGTGTTGTCCACTACTGCAAAAATCCAAACTTTTCACAGGATTTATAAAATTGCCTCAGGAGCACAGAACTCCCAAGGCAATTGTACACATCTGCTAATTCTGACGCAAATGGGATTAAAGCACGCTTCTTGATTAATTAGCCAGTGTTGATCAGATGATCAGTGATGGTGAGCAAAAAAAAATTAGGACATGTTTTGGAGCAAAAAAAAAGTTCCTAGTCATGTATCTGTTACATGTTAATCTAATTAGATTTTGAATATTTATGACTAACATTACGAACGATTACTGTCTCTTCATTTAGGTAGAAGGTAAAGCAAAAGCAAAGCAATTACTTCTTTTGTGCATTTTCTTTTTCTTGACAATGACTCAAGTGCCACCATTATTGCTTGATATATAGACATCACAACTGCAGGTGCATCGCAAATTGAGCACTTCAGCAGAGGGTGGAGATGATATTTTGTCTCTTGATATTCACATCACCTCACATTACATTGATTGGGCTTCTTTAATAAGCCTTTTGAATAAGCTTGTTTTAGAATCCCACACTCAGTGTGTTGAGATTTGCTCGATTATCAGGTATGTGCATGTTGTCAAAGAGAAAGGCCTCTATATTTTCACCAGACTACAACATTTCACCAAAATCAAAGACAAAAAACATATTTTCCACTTTCCTGCTGTTGTATCTACCCATGCGAGTTTTATTTGCCTTGCAGGGTTAAATGGAATTCTATTTATTTATGGTGCTCAATGCATTGAAAAATACTTTCGGTTAGTTCCAGCACAAACTCACAGATCTCTCTATTAGGTGTTTTAAATGAAAACTGAATTGATAACGTCAACTGAAAAATCCAGGCAATGACATATTTTCCTCTTATAATGTTATAAGTTATAATGTACCAGCCGATTTCTTTGTCATCCTATGTTACTGTTTGGAAGCTAGATCCAGTCACACTGTAATTCAAACTCTGTCACAAAATGTATCCCCTCTCTATAATGCCCAGACTAGCCCTAATATCAATTGTTTTGTATTGTACATATTTCAGATCACAACTAATAACCAAGGTGATTTTGGAAAAGTTTCCTTTTTTTTCTTAGCCAAAGTCAGAGGGGGGGGGTACTTTTTGTGGCAGCTTGCGTTGACTGGCTCAACTCTCGCTGAATGAACACACTCTCCCACGAACAGGGGATACGGAATCTGGCAGGGGGACATAACTTGGCACAACACCTGTCAGTTGCCCTGCAAAACCTCATGCCTTGTAGGGCTCGCTCTCCACGGCGCGAGTCTCAGCAAGACCCCGGTGCCTCTCGCCACGACTTGTCTTCTCAAAGACGCCCCTCCAGCGCTTCGCGGTCGCAGAGCAGAGCACCCCTGGCTTCAGAAGCAGCTGCAATGCCGTACAGCAGTGGGATAAGAGGCTATTACACCATGCACATGCAAGTGTCCCGCGTCAAAAGTTATTCCCCACTATTTGTCATCATGCCTCTTTGCCACTCGTAGTTACGAGCGCCATGGCATTGAAGCCTGAAAACAGAGCCAAGGAAGGGCTGAAGTAGAGGTTTGTTCTCAGGCCACTTAAATTACAATATGCTGAACGGTCATTATGGCTTTTTTGGCCAATGACGCCATAATAATAATAACGCCTATCCAACCCCACAAATTAGGCAAAGAGGGGCAGTGTTAAGAAAATTATTATGGGTTAGGATATAAAATTTTAAATACAGCCTGTTGTGGGAACATTTGGTGGTCTCAAAGATTTGCTCCCTTTATTCCCATTACATTTACACTAGAATTACTTCACTTGTACAGCCTGTGACATTCAAAGTAAGACACTGTAGAAGACGATTAATTCCAGTGAATGACCATTAAATTATATAATATATATGATATGTTGTAAGGCATATTGAAATACAGTAATAAAGAAATACAATAATAAAAGCACAGCATCTGTTTTTGCAGTGTCCAGCGCACAGCTCTGGTTTATTGTTGCTTGAATGAAAGGAATTATTTAAGAATTTAGGCAGTCAGTACACTGTGTACATACCACATTCAAAATCACACTTCATTCATTCAGTAAGTTAATAGTCATAAATAATTTTACTTCTGTGTGCATTTCTTTCATAAAGCTCATAAAGCCAACCACTCACACAAATGGGCTCATGTGCCTTGATAGTACCTTTTTTCAAACTAAACATTCACACACTTTTAAAGGTTTTAATTTAACAGCAGAAACTTGTACAGAATGCAGAGCATGAAATATGTTGTACTGTTTTGCTGTGCTCAGTGTTTGGTCCGGTTAACTGATCAATAAATGCGTCAGTGTTGGAATTCAGGCTGAGCCTTTTTTTGTTGTCTTGATAGTGCTGAGAAACAAGGAGCCATTGTATATGCTGTACCTCTAAGCCATGACTATAATGCATAAGATTTAAGCTTGCCTTGCACTAGTTAAAAAAAGGGAACAGGTTGGCCTTTGTTTAATTCGGTATATGTTCTTTTTCCAGACATGTATTTTATTATATTGTTATATTTTAAGAATGAGTTCTCTCATTATGATTCAATGAAATTATTAAAATGTAATCTACCCTAATATTAGCCTTGCATTTCTGTTGCTTATTGTTACACCCCCGCACGCCAACTACGGTCCGCCTCACAGAACCGCCTGGCAATTCGATCTCTCAAGGACGCCCGCTCACATTCAAAACTGTTCTCCTGTCTGGCCCCCCAGTGGTGGAACCAG
>JAVQJD010005224.1:0-10803 GCA_036023655.1 Nannoperca australis
AACACAATTTATTTTTCGACAACCCCCCCCCCCTCTACACACACACACACACACACACACAGATGCACACCTCTCCTTCTGAGGGGACTTGAGAGTCCCCACTCTACTACCTTGGATAATTGGACACCTTCAGCATTCAAAATCCCCTGCAGAAACAAAACAGGCACCAGTGGTGTGGACTCATATCAGGTCTGTCAAATATAAGCACAACAGTGAGGATGAGACAGAGGCTCGGTTGAACCTTAACTACAAGCTAGATTTGAAAACCCCCTTTGGCAGTGGTTCTTTCTGATTCAATTCACACATTGAGCATCTCACTTCCTCAGCTGTGGTGGCTGTGGTGTGGTATGACAGGATCAACAGGAGGAATATCCACACCCTCAGGCTCCAGGGTGAAGTTGTCCTCAGGGCACGTAACTAGGATCAGCACGGTCTTCGCTGTGCCCTGCGTTGACCCATCTGGAAGCTAAATGCAAAACTGCCTGAAGATCAGAGCCAGGGGATTGACTTGCCCTTATTTCTACCCCCAAGGCTGTTGTTGTGTTTCACTAATGAGGCAGATCTCCCCAAGCTCACCTGAAATCCCAGACAAGTCTAACCTGCTAAACTGCAGACTTTGAGAACAGATACGTGTTAAAATGGTCTGGCTGTTATTGTACGTGTTTAAAATGCTTCAATAGTGGTCACTCACCACATCAAAGTTTAAGCACTCATTATGCTTCCTGGTAATGTTGCTACAGTGATGCCAATGAGCCAGAAAGTTATAGAAAAACATATTGAACACGACCAAATACTTTTCTCTTCTCATTTTAATTCATGCTTCTCTTTTGTTTCACAATTTTTTTTTAAAACGTCCCCATGTGACCCTCATTAATCTTTTTGCCATCTATATACTCATCCATTCCACTCTAAGTGCAGGTTCCTCCATTCATTCAATACTCCTGTTCCCCTTTCTCACCTCAAACCAGTCTGGACCGGAGTACGGTGTGGATGAGTAGCTAAGCATGAATCACTCATGAGGAACAAGCGGCGTTGTAGCGTTGCCAGGTCCCTTGTGTGTATCTAGCCACACAGAGAGTAATAGCGTTCAGCCACAAAGGTTCTATAGCCCAGGACTGACTGGCGGACTCATGTGGGTCAAGACCTGCCACAGGTGGGGGATCCCAGGCTGAATAACCTCCCTCCCTGACAGTAGGCAGCCACAGCCTCTGCGTCCCTTTTCACCCACCCGGGACACCTGCACTGGACACAAAAGCCATCCCTCTCCGATTCTTTGAGGGCATGAGCAGAGAGAGGAAAAGGACATGTGGAAGAACGGAGCAAGGGAGAAAGAAACAGGGTTGGATGGGTCGCGGTGGGGGCCGCCTCAACCGTAGCCATGCGGAAACAAAGTAACACAACTCGAGCCACAGCAGGGAAACAGCTGGAGCACACAGGGACGGCTGGCTGTCTGGGTGGTCTGAGAGCGAGAGAGAAAGAGAGGGTGTGAGCTTGCAGGAGAAATGAGTGAGAATGAAAGACAAGGAGAGGGTTAGAGATGTTAAAAATAGAGGTAATTAAAGAGAGGTAGCAGAGAGAGAAAAAAATGAGAATGGCAAAAACAACTGAGAAAAGCAGCTACTGGTGGGTTTCCCCTTTATCCCTGCAATTATGGCAAATCGATACACATCAATATCTAATTATTTAAAGAAGCCCTTCCACCAATAGCCTCATTAGAAGCAGAGCTGTAATTCAAAGTGCAGGAGAAGCCACTTCTGTGCAAAAACAAATGACTGCAGATTTGAAATCAGTTACACATGTCTTAAACAACACCTCATGATGGGATGATTATTATAAGTTAGACTTTTTTTCATTTTGCTTGGTGAGAATCGAGCAATTAGTATTCCTACACACCACATGCTGCTGGAAACTAAACACAAAGTCTGATAATCAAACTGTCTCACAACCTCTCTCCACCTCTCACAGTGACCATTGTAAATGTATTTTAATCCAGCTGTTGTTATCAGGACAATTTAATTAATCCTTTGGCATTCTGAAAGTTAGAGTGTTGGTTATTAGGAAAGCATTTGATAACCCCTTCTAACAAAAGAGAAGCATTCACTTGCATACAGTGAGCCAATATCCCTGTGCTTTTCCATTCAAGGCTTATCACACCAGCATGGTTTGCATGATAAAAAAGAAGGTAAAGTCATGCGGGAGGTCCTGCACATTTGCATATCCCCTGGGAGCACGGTGTAATTTAGCTACATATGTCCCTTCCCTAATAGGCTGGAGTTGGCTTAACGCAAGGCTTGTGTTTTTGGAAGCGACCTTGCTTGATTGTCTATTCGGATTCGCAGCTCCGCTCTGATTTGCAATTGAAAGGCACGTAATTGTACTTGAACTAACTGAATAACTATAGGTTTTTTAAAGAGGGTATACGTGAGAGAGAAAGGTGGTTTTTGTATGCTGGATTTAAACGTGTCATCTCTGAGTGCAGTCTTCTCAGTGGGTTATCATTCAGTTCCTCTGCTTGTATACGGGGATGGCTTTTGAACGTGGTGCAAAATAGTGCATGTGACTGTGGAGTTAGCCTGATTGCTTACATGTGCTAACTCCACCAATTCAGCCTGTATCACATTTCACTGACTTCACAACGTTACTAATCAGCCTCTGTGTTTCCCATTGTACTACATAATATATCTGACTCAAACAAATGGAAATATATTCATGATATGCATTCACTTATTCTGCACTAAGTTTGACATTCTCCTTTCAAATCCACAGGGACTCAGACAGCATTAGTACGGCAGATAGATCACCAACCAGAAGCCATCATAAATTGAGGACCTACTTTGTTTCTGGTCATAGCCCGCTGCTTATCTCCCATATTTGACTACTGTAATTTGCCTCTCAAATGCTCTGCTGTATGATGTTACGACTGCCTATATCTGAAAATGCATATTCCACTGACGCAGAGGAGTCTCGTGTGTGTTAATCCCAACTTGTTATCCATGACATCAAACCTCATTTATCCAGATTTAACATCAATTTTCAGTTCGACGGAGAGGAAAAGCACCGGAATATGAATTACTGTTATTTTTTTAATCTTTCTAAATAATAACCCAGCTACTCTTGCAAAACACTTAGCACTTTTCTCTCTCGCCGATATTAAACAAGATTAGGGTAGCTAAAAGGTTAATGAGATTCCCTTCTTTTGAACAAACTGTGCCTTATTTCTCTCTTTCAGAGGAAGCCATAAACATCCTCCCTGTAATAACGAATGGTGATTATGCCGATGATATTAATTATCATTACTTTCAATTACTACACCCAGCCAGGCCCTGTCGGTTATGAGGGCAGCTCCCTGTGGAGGAGCCGCCACCCGCTGCTGTACATTCATTAGCTGAGCCGAGTGATTGTGTGACTCTCTCTCTATCTCCTTCTGTCTTTCTTCTTCTCTTTCTTCCTTCTCTTGTGGCCTTTGTTTCATCTTTTCTATTATTCTCTGCCCTCTCTCTTCCTCTCACCAGTGACAATGAGTCCAAGGAGCTCCACATACTGCCAAGGATAGGCCAATGAATGAATGAGGTGAGGTAGAAGTTAATTGTGGAGAGATCTGAGATGAGCTTTGAGGGAATCCATGGCACAGATTGTACAGATTCCTCAAATCCCTTTCTCTGTCTCTTTGCACACCCCCTCCTCCTGTTTTCTTCTTCTTCTCTCTCGCTCTTGTCACGTTTGTTTGCTTTAGCTCTCGTCACCGGTCCCCCCGCTCAATCTTGTTGCTTTGTCTCTCTCCCCTTTCCACTCTCCCTCACTCCTGACATGAAACATCCATTTCCGCCCCATGAAATATGAAGAGGGCCCTCATGAATTGTTTACTGGTTAGCAGCATGCATGCCAATGGCAGCAGGGGGACAGGCTCAGGTTTTCAGGCAGGCGAAGGGTGCTGATGGCAGGGAGGACAGGCCCCACCAAATCCTGGCCTGCAGCCTACTATGAAGAAATTTTGGTGACGTCAGAATGGTTAGAAATAAGTCGTCGTGCATGGTGTTTGTATCTTACATCTAAAAGTACATATTGTCAGGTTTGTTAAATTACAAAAATCAGTAATTTAGGTGATGACATTTTATTTTAAGGATCATTTTTCATCTGTAAACTTGAGTTCAACCGCCTCGTATGCTTCTACCTAAGTGAGATAAATCATAGTCATCGTGTAAGACACATTTTACATGCCTGAGCACCCGGAAGCAGAAATGTAAAATATTCAGCAGCACCCAAAACGGATACATTAAATGGAAGCTGGACGTCAGTCTTAATATCTGTTTTCACCAAATCTACACTTAAAGTTGAATTGTAGCATGTAGCCCCAAATAGCCTAGGGGCATTAATACAAGGCATTTTTTACTCTTTTCCAACAAGCCCAAATAGCGTTGATCATCTAGCAAATCATGTATCCAGTGTGCAAAATACTTGCTTTGTGACGGCCATCATGGCAAATTAGTCAGAACTCATAGCAACAAGTAGTCCTGTACCCTCAGCGATAGTTAGGATTCAGCACTCTGCTACCCCTGCAGCCCTTAAGTGTTCACCTTATAAATGTCCCACAGGAATCAAGAAGAAAGCAAGAGGAAGTGGGCTGGGTGCTGTAATGTGATCGGTCAGATGGTTCAGGATATTTATTTCGGAGGTCTCACTGGACGAAACATGGCCTGTTGAGTTGGTTAATTTCCTTCTGACGAGCTTGTAGATCACTCAGCTCTGTACCACAGGGATATGAAGGATGGATATGGAAGCATCAAGCAGACATTTTTTCACCAGGCCTAATAGCTTGTGATTGATAGCGATGAACTTGAGCATGAGGGGTGTGCCTTTCAGATGGACAGATAGAGCATTTTGAGGGCTTGCTGACTAAAGTACTTTACTGCAGCTTGTGCACTTGTGGTTGTAATGGAGTGCTTAGAAGCCACACCACTTGAGAGATTGTGTGGATATATTATTAATCTGTTTCCTGTGCCATTGCTGTATGGCGCTGAACTGTGGGCCTGGCAGTGAGAATACTGCTGTGGCGCCATCATCCCCTTATCTGTCTCTTTCTCCATGTCTACTTCACTCTCTTTCAGCCTCTATCCTCTCCCCTGTCTTTGTCACTCAACCTCTTTCTCAGAGGACTGTCTGAGGAAAGGAGCTAGAGCTACACGAAGGGAGGAAGAGATGATCAGATCAATATTCCTCTCAGGAAATAGGCTTCCTCTCTCTGACTCTCTGCCTGTCTTTTGTGTAGCCACCTTGTCTGACCACATCATCAGAGCATTGTGGCCAATTTCACAAGCAAGCCAGATAAGCAGCCATACTCAACATGTCAAGGAGCGTGTGACAAGCTCGACATGCAGTTTCCATATAATGGTTGGAGGGAACGAAAGTGATAGAGATAAAGAAAGTAGGAGCTGTGGTTGAGAAAGAGGAAGACAGTGGACAGTCTGTTTCTCAATGTCATGACTAAGTCAGATAGCTGCCTGACAAAACTTATGTCTTCCCACATTTGACTCAAATACAGTGGGAGTGATGCATCGTTATATTGTTTTCACTAGGTGATGACTTTGTGGAAGCTAGTTCTTGGAAATAACACTATCCTTTTTATCCATTCTCGATATTAAGTAAACAATAAAAGTTTGCAAAAATAAGAACATATGCGTGCTGTAAAAATATTTTTGTAGTATGTGTTTTTAATCACAATATGGGTCACCCCCCAAAATGATTTTCACTCTTCTATTCGGCCTCTCTGATTAAAAGTAATTGCCATTAACTTTGGCTTATTTTTCTATATTTTATATCAGTGTCCCCCTAATAATGAACTATAACTGTTTGTCTAATTGAACCTGAGTGAACCAAACGACCAAAAAGAGATCATTTTCCATGCAAACTTAATATTCTTACTTCAGTGAATTGCCAGCTGGTCATGTTTTTCAGGGCTCTACAGCTGGACAAAATCAAACATTTCCAGACACAGATTTTCAGACATGAAACACACATTACTTTTTCTTAATCGTAGTGTAATATGTAATATTATAAAATTGTACATGTTGCCAACCTTTAATTTGAGGGAAGGTAAATCCCAATAGAAAAGAAAACAGTAACGCATTTGCAGATGATATATTTGTTAGGAGAAAAACAAGTGAATAAATTAAATAAAAGTGAAATAAAGTGAAAAGGCTGATGTTTTTTCCCCTATTTTCGTCAAGTGGGCTTTTTTGCAGTTCTGAAGGACAAAAATAAATGTAAGGAATTATTGATAGGTATTTAAAGAATAAAATACCATTTTGAGAAAGAAGATCAGACACGACAGCTAAGTTACAGTGCTTTGGAGACTGTTTATTTCCTACCACAATGGCACATCACCTTAAACACAGCTCACTTTCTGCAACCATTGTTTGCTTACAGTCCTTTTTTCCCCGTCACAGACTGCTGTGAATTTTCCCTCTGTTCTAATCTTTTTCTTCTCACTGGCTGCAGAGCCGTTGCCACATTCCAAGGAAAGTAATAATTTACTGTCAAGAACTGTTTTATGTTTTGACTGTTGAGGTGATGAAGCTGTAACCACAATTTGTGTCCGCCGGAACATCACGCAGATGTCAGGGCCGGTAATGGCTTGTAAACTGCATTATTATTACATCATTGAAGCACAACGTTTGTCAGATGTTTGCGGAGTAAGGTCATTGGGAAATGATCAAAATGATCACAGGGAATCTATGTTACAGATTATTTCCCGGACTGGTTTGTGTCACCGAGACTGTGTGGGCGTCTGTGTGTGTGTTCAAACTGAGTAGTGAGAGAAGAGGAAGAGATTGTGTGTAACAACAGGAAAGGTGGGTGGTGGAGAAGATACTGTATGTGTGTGTGTCTGTGTGTGCCGATAGGGAAGTTTCCACTGCAACCATGAATTGGCACTGTTGAGTGTAGATTGGTATTCCCATCTCTCTCTTACACACACACACACACACACACACACACACTGTTTTCTATCTTATGGACCTGCTACCTGGAGATTAGCTTCCCCACAGAGGGGTGTGGCTGTGTCGTTGACCACTGTCCAATCAGGCGTGACCCAGCAATGACAACCAGCCAACCAGCACGCCCAGATCCTGCTGGTCCGCCAAGGGGGCGTCACATGATGGTACCAACTGTCACCACACATGCTCTCTTTCTCTCTCAAATCTGTCCATTTGTGTCTGAGAAACAATCCATCCATTTATCCTTGTTATCTAGAGGAGGGGAAATCTCATGTTTTTCTTCTGTTTTTGGATTTCATTCAAGTCAGCCTTTCCCCCAGTTTGAAAGTAGTCTTTGATAGGAGCCAAATCATCTTCTTCCTTTTGTATCCTGTATGCACGTTTAGATCGTTCACAATGTTAAGGACACACATTGTGCTCAGATAGTTCAGTGGTTCAATCAGCCGCTTCTGGAGCTGCACAAACTCCCCTGATGGCAATGAATCTTGCCAGGACTTTGCCTTCCTCTCTGCTTTCCAACAGCATGAAATAAAAAAAGATAAAAGTGAGAGGACTTCCCACACTCTTTTTCCCCCCCCAGAATTGAGAACACACTGTGTTCCTCTCAAAAGACTTTCCACAGGTGCACAAACATTATCGCTTTCTTTCTAGCGGCCTACATTGACCCGACTGTTTTTTGTATCTACAGCACCTGGCCATTTTCAGCTTCATTTGATTCTAAATACAGAGATTTCGCTCTTGATATTCACACTACATTAGCTCTCCTAGGCACGACAAACACCGTGTTTGTTTTGGACATAAAGAAAAGGACATCTTGGCTTCAGTCGGATCTCTTCAGATAAAATATCGCTATTCAAGGCCAACCTGCAACACTTTGTTCCCAATCACACAGCCAGCTGTTTGCAACAATTAGGTCCTTTGCGGTTCCTTGAATGTAACCTCTCCTGATCTTTGTTTGAGTTACCTGACTGATAATTGGGTTAGATTGTAGTCACTGAGGATTATATTATGGTTATACCTTGCATCCTGCGCAGCCACGGATTGAATGTACACAAAACATGCCGAGGGAGTAGTTCATGATGTTAAAAACACAGTGTTTGTATTGTAAGTTAAACAGAATGTGAAAGCGCACACTGTCAATAAAAGCACAGTTCTTTATAGTCTCTTCATAGTGCCCTTCACTTGTCTGTACTAGCAGGCTGGGATTTATTTTACAAGTATATGTGCTTTAATGTTTGATTTGCTCAAGGTACATTTGCAACTGAGGCTTTTTAGCTGTGTCTCTCACTCTGTGTCTCCCTCTGGAAATGATTAGGGCTGTTGGGGCAGCCTGGAACCATTACTGATGTACACTGATGAAGTCTCATTTGTTTGAAGTGCAAGCACTCCGTCTAAGCGCTAGTTCTCGTGTGTGTGTGTGTGTGTGTGTGTGTGTGTGTGTGTGTGAGCAAGCCTGCGTACATCTGTCCGTCCCTGTGTGTGAAATCTCTCTCTCCTTCCCTTTCTCCCTCAGCCAAGTCCACACCACTAAAAACTCACTGCAGAGAGGAACTGGAAATAAACTTGAGGAGGAAACCCGATCCCTTTGAAGAGTCGGGCTCATAGTTCAAACCGTTGCCGCTCATCAAATACGTGTCGTCAACCCCCAATTTACGTATAAAACGCTTCTCTTGGCAGCAGACACGTTTTGCATTGTTGCGTGGCCCCCGTGCTTTGACAAGATAACACAACAGCTTTTTCCTGTCCTTGACTTTATTTTAGCCACAGAACGTCAGTCCAGAAGAGACGGTGCAGGGGAGAATTAGTTAGACGGTTCTACACATGTTGTAGGCTTTTGGACAAATGATGAGAATCTGGAGCACATTGTCCAGGACGTTGATGTGATTCAGAGCAATTGTTCTTTCAAACAAAGGGCCATATACTGAAAATCTGTTTTAGGTTTTTGGTCGGTGGGTAAAAAACTGAAGCTGGTCTTTTTCATTTGTAGTTAAATACAGCTGTGAACTATCTGGAGATGTTAAACATTTGCCCTTGAACTTTAAATATTCTCAATGTGTGAAAAGAAGAAAAAGAAGTATTCCACATAGAATATAATTCAGAACAGGGTTTCGGCACTTAAAGGATTACATTTTTTTGACATTTTTGATGCTATTTTGTCAGCCGCACTGTTTACTATTCACTTTCCTAACTTATTAACACATTTCATCTTGTGTATTCAATCTGTAAAAAAGTGTGAAAACATCGCATCATGGTTTTATGGGCGGAAACTTCTTAGAGTTTTTGCTGGTTGCCTGGCAACCTCACTGTCTCAACAAGACCAGGCCGACAAATTGTCCAGCATATAAGCACAAAGTGTAATTTTTACACAAGAAAGCAAACAAGTGTATTTCATTTAATGTCAAATTATTCCTTTAAATTTTCCAAAGCACAGTGTGAGTTTTTCGACTGATTTGTTACCTTCAGTGCGGCCATTTCTCCCCCCAGTCATTCATTACAGTATGAAAGTCCAAATTGCTGAGAGGTGAAACTTGCTTGACTGTGAACCTATGCTCCAGCACACATGGATTCCGAGCTGGCTGCTGTAAAACAACTTCTTTTCAATCAATTTTTCCTTTTTTGTTCGTATTAATGGGGAATTAACTATCTCAAGCAAATTTTAAGTAAATCAATTCAAGGTTAAAGTCAGCAATAATGTAAATGATATGTTATTTGTAACGGGCTAATTTGTGTAACACTGGTATACTGTTGCTCTTTAACTGTCAAAGCTTGGGCCTCAAGTTTGTTTCCCACGAAACTACAGTTTAATTCTGCCGGGCCAGGTTAATTATTTTTATACAATCTAATATTAAGAGAGCAAAGCGGGAGGAAACAATCTGAATGTGGATGGTGATCATCTCCTCACAAAGCCAAAAAGGGAGAGATTGCGAACGAGACAGAGCAAAGGGTTATTTAAAGGAGACCTAAGGATGTCCTCTCTAATGGATGATGCACTTTACTCACCAGTGCACAATACTGTACACTTCTATTTAAATTCAAATTACGCCATTTGAGGTTCAGTGTGTGTGTGTGTGTGTGTGTGTGTGTGTGTGTGTGTGAGAAAGAGTGTCTCGGGAGGGCTGTGGTAAGTCCCTTTTGTAGTGTTTATTATCGACAATGAGGTTGAATCCCTCTTAAAATGCAAGACAAAGGCAGAGAGGTGCTAAGGGGCAGGAAACAGCTCGCCACTTCTCTTCCATTTCCTTCAGCGTACACACACACACACACACACACACACAAACACACACTGTGCTAATTACATGTGCTACCACTATAGATGCAGTGCTCTAATTGTGGAACCACAAGTGGCTTTGGCTATAAATAGATTGACTTATTATGAAAGGAACATGTCAGTGTCAATTATAGAGGATATGGCAACTATACATTTAGGCTCCAAGTGATTATTGGATGCCATCTAATCATTTTTATTATTATTATAATATCTTGTCTCTAAATGTTCACTTTTGAGCAATGTTCAAAAAGGCACATCACCACAAGGTCAGAGGGGATGAATGCAGGAGTGCAAAGCAGGGTGTTGCTGTACAAAAAAAACAAGATAAAGAAATATAACATGCAAAGGAAAACTGCATAACTTTCTTGATTAATCAAACACAAATCAGGTTTAACATCTTCTTTGCCTTGAATATGCCCTAGTGGCCTTTTGAATAATTGACTAGAGTATCATTTTTGAATCCAGGATCATTGGATTAGAAAGAACATTGAAGATTAATGTTCTGATTTGTAAAATAGTTGTAAGATGCTTAAGTCATTAAAG
>JAVQJD010005236.1:0-20703 GCA_036023655.1 Nannoperca australis
GTCCTGCCAGCAGGACCATTTTGGGGTATAGAAAAGGACAAGGTGGGGGGTGGGGAGGGGTTCCGGTGACACTCAGATTTCAAAGCAGCGTTAATTATCCCCCCCCCCCCCCCACCACCTCTACCAAAGACGTCCCAGAATAATGCAAGTAATCATAAATAGGAGTCTGGTGAAATTTGTTACACAACAAACTTTTCAGAATATATGTTCAATTAATTTAAGAAAAACATCCAAAAGCCATGTGGGCTTGTGAAGAAATTGACCCAGTTGGGATTACTAAGCCCTGGTAACACCTGTCAAAACAGCCTCTGCTCTGCCGACTACAGACACATGGTGAACACGACACACTGAAAATAACCTCATATGAAAGACAGTTGTAATCTTATGTTACTATTATGTTGCGCAACAGTCTAAAGCACACAGAAAAACGTGTGGGTGACTTTGTGCGTTTTAGACCACCCTATTTCTCTTCAAGACAAAGCTCACTGGTTTTAGTGTCAATCACCAACACTGTGAAAAACAATCTGTGTTCCTGAATGTTTTCTGCAGGTAAACTCTCTAGCTATTGTTTGGGCGTTGGTATACGAGTGGCATGATATACTCCATAACCTACTGAGCAGCAAGCATTTTGGGGCCTTGTTTGGGGAATTTGTCGCTTTGAAGCTTGATCATGTGTCAAAGGAAACTGTGAGAATCATTTTGTCCGTTTTATTCTAAATGTGTCCATCGAGGTGACTGAAGTTACTCCACAACAGGAAGTGGATGAAACCACTGTTCCTGTCCCCAGTGTTGACAATAACTATAGAGATTCTGTGTGGAGCTGAAACAATTAGTCCATTAATTGATAGGTCCTCTGATTAAATAAAGAAAGAAAAGAATTGTTAGCTGGCCCCATCCGTCAACATGAATTGACGACGAAAAACAATCCATTAAATTGTAGACTAGAAATCAGCTTTTCAAAACCACTCTTACTCATACTGTATATGCTGTTCATGACATAAGTTGACAGTAGAAATATTAACAATTATGTGTTATGATCAGGAAAAATTAAACACCTCATGAGTGGAGAAGGTGAACTGGGTTTTTGTTCATTTCTCGTTCTCCATCTGCTATTGGAAAAGTTCTATAGTCTCTGCCGCAGTACATCATGGGAAGGTCATTAACAGCTACTCACTGGCATCACGTCAGACTCGTCTAGCCTAAATCTGCTAAAACAGGGCTTTACCATCACAGCGCAGGGGGGAGGGGAGCTCAGGAAGGAGCTGAGTAGATTATGTAAAGTCAGAGAATATCAGACTGGACGCTGAAGAGCGAGCTGAAACAAAGTCATGTGGGCCTGCCTGCCACATCATTCATACAGGCAACGTGGAGAGGTCTGCACGGGTTTCTCCCCCCTGGTAGCTTGAGACAAAGCCAGTCACAAATACACAACCAACCAAGTATGAAATGGTGGAACGGAAGAACTGCACTGGAAATCATGCTGCGGTGCATAGCTTAGCACGGGTCCTGACCATGGGTTTGTACTTTATACTTTGAGTTTTATACTAACATAATCACAATACTTAGTATGCCTCCGTATCGAATGCTGTCTTAGCTGTAAGACACGTTTGAACTAATCAGACATTGCATTCAGTGCCAGCTTTGAGTATTAAGCGGCTTTAAATACCCCGTCTGTAGCACAATGTATTTACCAATAATACGAGAACCAAAGCGTTACGTTGGATACTGAGATCTTCACTATGTGCCCAACATAACGTGTGCAAAACAGTCTGAAACATTGTGTTCCTTGACAAGATGACCTGAATAACCTTAGTCTGTGTGTCCTCTCTGGTTAACTTTCAACACAAGGCACCAAGCCTTACAGCTGTTCAGATTGAATACCAAGAACAGACATTGATCAGGTCAACAAAATGACTCAAACCGAGTTGCAGGCAAGACTGCACACTTTTGTGAGAAGGCGTGTTAATGAACTGTTAAACCGAGCTGGAAATGCTGCGTCAAATGAAACAATATGTACGAACCAAAGTTGGAGATTACAGAAGCATTACACCTTCTTTGTAAATTCCACAGCCAAGCAGAAACGGCCCGTTTATGAGTACTGTGACTTTTTAAAGGGCATGTAATTGCATCAAGCGGCTGTTGGCAAAGACACTGCATCTTGTGACTGTGAAAGCTCTGTCAATCATTAAAAATGATCATTTGAAAATCATAGATTTATCACAAAATGATACACTTGCACACCGCTTTATATCCCTGATCATTTATTTAAAACAACATACAGTGGCAATGCTTCCACGGGTGATCTCTAACAAATATTACACAAATTGCCGGCATCAGTAAGACCTTTTGACCTGGAATTAAGAGTAGCTGCGTTGACAGCACGAGTCGTTTCATCCACTTGAGACATTCCTGGTGGTGCAAACTGGGCTACTTCGATTCACCACTGACAGAAAAGAACACTACAAAGCACAAATGACACGACTCAGTCCCGCTCAGGATCACAGTGCCCTTCAGCTGACCCACCTCTGTACAAATACTAACTGGCGGCGCTAGTCAGGGTTGCATGGAGACGTGTATCTACAACACCAGAGCTTATAGAGTTTCAAATTCCTTCTGTATGAAACGTGGGATGTCTGCAGAGCCCACGTGATAAACCTGGATCCCTGCTCCAACGAGAGAGAGAGAGGGGAACTGATTTTGGTTGCTGCCTAAATAAGAATGTTAAACGTTTACAGCCAATATATATATATATATATATATATAATATGACAGTAACAAGCCACGCGGGGGGTTTACCGTCACAATGCTAGGGTCAGAAGTGATCAAATGAATGTGCAGCTCTTAGCTGCGGAGTGGATGTAACCCAGATGGAGAACAGTATGTAGGACAGGCTGCGGCAGCCATTGCTCTCTATAGCGGAGCCTCGTATGCGACTGACCTTGCCAAAAGTTTTCCAAGTCAGAGGCACGCTAACATCATGATGGCTGAGGAGCAGCTCGTCCGTTCAGAGTCGGATAACCGATTTTAAGTGACATACTATGATTGTACTTTAGCCCCGGTCACGAGCAATGACATTTCCGCAGAGACGTAAAAGAAAAAAAAAACGGAAGATTTTTTAATTCATCGGCTGCCAGTTATCGCAGCGCAATCTCCACATTTAAATCATTTCTTCTCGCGAGGTTAAACAGGATGTAAACTTGCCGACTTTTAAGCTTCATTCGTTTAATGTGGCCAAATATCTTCGCATTGCCAACAACTGTTTCGCTCAAACTTTGGATGGATGGGGAAGACAAAGACAAGCCGGCTCGCCTCCCCGGCCCTCATCTCTCTCTCTCGACGTTTACAGCCTCCAGGTTATGTAAGCGTCCTGCACTCGACCCGGCATAAAACAACCACTGCGACACATTGAAGCGTTTGGGACGTCGCTGCACCACGATTGCACCTAAACGCAGAAAACCCCATTACCAGCATCCCAGTGAGCTAACAACACACGCACCTTGGCTAGCATGACGTTAGCTACGTAGCCGGAGCCGGTGGCTCCCAACGGATGCTTTAGTTCCTCTCCGGCCATGCTGACATTAAAGCACATTTGCTTGCCATTTTAAAAAGGCGCCATCATAACACAAAGCTAGGTCAAGCAGCGGTTAGCCTTCGACATAATGATGCTGAGGGTGACCCCGGTTAACTCTCTCCACTCACAGTTTCTTTGAGGCAAAGTCTGGCAATTTGCAGCCGGCGCAAGCACCGCGGGGTTTCTGGAAAAAGCAGCGGCAGACCTCGAAATCGAGCTGAGGACTTTCAAATATCCAGCCATGTCTCTCCCCGGCCCGAGTCACTTTTGCAATGGACACTCGACGAAGCAAATAGCAAAGAGGAGACAATACGCGGTGAGCCTCTCGGCAATATAGAGAGGAGAAGTGGTAGCACCGCCCTTCTTCGCCTCCCCCCACCCGGCGGGATACGCCGTGCGCTACGTCAGAGCCGCACAGACTCGGAGGAGGGACCGAAACGACACCGTGGTTCAACTCCGCAGCTTCTCCGCCGCCTAGACGAGGCCAGAGCGGGGTCAACTCTGAGCTGCTCATGTCCGGATCATCCCAAGCGAAGGTCACTGTCTGCCGTCACTGCTATATATACATTAAATGTAGTTAAGTTCTTGATTTCTTCCCTCTCAGACCAATATCCCCGCTCACTGTAGAAATGGCTGTAGAAATTCTAGGTTTTGGACCAAGCACTCAGTACCACTCACTTGTGTGTTTGCAGGGGTATTATATTTACTTTTATTAAAATCAATTTAGACTGCCCAAAATATGTACATTGTGTTCTTGGAGATCAAATTGTCCTTTAAGGGCACAAATACAGAAAACTGCTGTTTTCGTTGTATGAATGCATCATACTTGGTTGGAAAGACGTTATGTAATATTAGATGGATGTGAATCCATTGGAAAGCCAAGTCAGCATATTAATAATACATAAAATGAATAATTACAGTAACCCTGATGACATGTGTGTTTGGAAGCAACTTGAAAGACTATGATCATGTGTAACATGTTTATTGGGACGCAATAACATGTTGAAAAACTATTCACTCTTAAAGGGATCAAATATATTACATTTGCACATAACAGATATACTGAACTTTCGGATTTGTATATATGCAGAACTAGCTGTTTACATTCATAACAATCCAGTTAATAGTTCAAACAGAGGGACAGTGCACAAAGACACGTGTGTTAAACTTTGATGGAAATTATTATAGATTTAGCATAGAAACAAAGTTTATGTGTGCTGCTATGCAGAAGATGATCCACAAATATACAGTTCATTCAGACCAGAACCTAAGACAAGAGCTATAAAAAAAAAAAGAAGAAGTACAACCTCACAGGGGTTTTTTTTATCATAAGAAAACACCCAGATACTTGCTATGGTGGAGCAGGAGTTAACTCAAGATCACATTAAAAATGTACATCATCTGCAGAATGGGTACAGGATATTCACATTCCAAAATGTCTCGACAGAGGGCCCTCTAATTTTAGCAGGGGAAGGTTACCATACTGGGCGTGAGCTTGGGAAGTGTGCAGAGCAGTCACATGACAGGCTTGGTGGTAAGCCAGCTAAAGAGACAGCCAGGTCACCTCTGAAGTAGTCTTTCATTTGAGAATAGGGGGCCTGCTTTGGCAAAGGGCAGATATGCAAAGACCTTATAATAAAAAATTCTGTAATATATAAAGATGCAAATTCTTGAGTTGTGTGAAAAATAACATTCCTCAACTAGTGTTTATGACATTATAGAGAATGTCAGTGAAAGGTCGGGGGGGGTTTGTCCCTAAAATGCCCAGTTTTGTCCTGCACATGTAATGAGATATAATGCAGAATGTGGTTATTGTGATCAGACAGGAACAGTGGTCGTTACATAATAAGGATTTCTATAGGGTCCCTTGAACTTATGGTATGTAAATGCTGTCCACATTATGCCCCCCATCACAGACACTCAGTAATTCTCCTCAGTGTTGACAGTCACTTTCAGATGTCACTCTGTAAACCACAAGGTCAGAGCTCTATATTTAGTCCTAGTCCAGACTCCTAATGTTAAGCTACTAAATTCATCAATAATAATCATGAAACTAATGTTTTATCTCAAGAGTCAGTTCCTCAGCTGCAGCTCGGATCAGGCTTCAATTTAGATTTGAGGGTGTGATGCCATTATTACTGTCATCTTGGTGCTGCTGCTGGGCTTCTTCTTTTGTCTGCTTGTACAACTAGAGACACATCTTAATTTGCTCGTAGGAGTTTAGCATATAATTTGATGCTATATAAAGTACTTTCCCTGTGTTCTTAGACTTGATTGGTAACTATGGATATAAAAAATAAAAATGATGTATGTGCTCCATCTGCTGGACTCCTTAAGAGGACACTGAGATGGTGTTGTGAGCCTACAGTGACCTCTGCTGGAGAATGTGTAGGAATTCAATTTCAGAATGTTCATCTACCATCAACATTTTATAGAAATGTCATATAAAGGATCTCAACTGCAGCTCCAACCCGCATTTAAACTGTATTGTCCCCAGAGGGAACATTGTCTTGAAAACATAATAAATACATAAAACATGCTATAGATATGCAGAACAGTAAGCTTAAACCCCAACACAAGCTGACAATGTGCCATACAATGTGTGTAAAAGACCTGGAGATCAGCCATTATCATCCAACACAGTCCTCGTGGTTAAAACATCATCACCATTACTGGCTTCCAGTAAGCATCAGGAGAAATGTTAAGATTCTTGTACTTGTCTGTTTTGCCCCTGACTACTTAGTTTATATGATGGAAAGCACCACCACAACAAAGGCATTCATATTAAAAGCAACATCAATTGATGCTTTTAAGATATTAAAACTTACCTTTTTAGGCTTGCTTTTACTTAGTACTGTACTTAATTTATATGAAGCTACTTTATACTTTTGACTTATACTTCTACTCCATATATATAATTGGTGTGCCTGAGGTGCAGTAGCACCGGGCACACAGTTAGTATTGCTCGGGCTTCTTCTTCTTATTCATCTTCCGTGTTGAGTTTTGGGATGCTACTAGTCCCGCACCGTTGCCAGTAGAGAGATAAAAAGTAGATCAAATCGTGCGGCCCGATCGGGATCGGTTTCGGACACAAACCCACAAAAACCGGACAAAAATCCCCCATGTATGTGTGTGGGGAAAGTCAAAGAAGAAGTAGAGTGGGTAGAGTGTAGGGCCTTCAAAACTGCCCAAGAACAACTTCTTAGAAATGGCTCAATCTTCACTCTACATTCATAATTGTATTTCTCTCTGTCCTGCGCCCCTCCCCCCTGCTTCAGGTGTCATTACATCACCAAGGCCACCACTGTCACACACACAAGTGTGTGAACTGTGGAGGACATTTGTGCTCGTGCTTAACATGTATGGATGGCATTTTTGTTCACGGTAGCAAGCCTGAGCGGATCGAAATGCGACGTGCTCTGTAACGACAGTGCCAGGGTCCCGTGGGCCACCTCAGGCACACCTTAAAATTTCTCCGGAATTTTCTAGTATTATTTTTATAATGGAGTACTTTTTTAACACAAATAAAAAATATATTTCTTTATATACTTTGAGTTCTTTGTGTTGCTTTTGCCGACAAAAATACATACAGTTTCTTTATATTATTATTATTATTATTATTATTATTATTATTATTATTATCACAGAGCAAACAGACTGTTAAATGTAGCTTAAGTTTGATTCCTTGCTTGAAAATATAATTTAGAAGCGCATCAGTCAGAAGAACCAATGGGCTGACGGTAGGCGGTACTTCCTGGTAAAGGGCTCTGTGTTATATATCCGTACGGAAACGTTAAATCAGTGAGAGCATTTCTACTCGTGATTTTGCAACTCGTGCGAGAGAGACCTTGTTTAAAAAGAAGTACATCGAGGGCGCTGTAATCGGGCGCTAACAGGGAACGATTCAATTCAGTATTTAAACAGTATAATGATTGATAGACGATGCAGAGCTTCACAGCGACAAGATCGTTTGTTTCCCAGTATCCTAAAAGTATTGCTCTGGTCACAGTAACAGGTAATGTATTAACTAACAGCACGCTCAGACTCAGTTTATGTTTGGAAGAATTAATTTTGTGTTAAACGGGGGAAACAAAAAAACCTCTTATATTCTAGTCCGTGTGCTGACTCACTCACCTTCACGCTACTGATTGATAATGGAGTCTGTGATGTTTCACTTGCTGGACCCTGACAGTTTACTAATTAACATGCATTTTCCAGCAGGTTCATATTGTCAGAAGTCAAGTGTTTCTGGAAATAATTTGACATGTTCTATTTTGCCTGTAGTAGCTGCATTAGAGCACAGCTGCAACATTGGTAGCACATATTAACTAGCTCATATTTATTAAATAAATAATAATACGTTTTATTTAAACACACAATGTGACTTTTGATAATAGTTATACAAATTACGTTATATACATGCCTTGAATGTTGTTTATATGGTTACATAATGTAATTTTGACTGCTTTATACTGTTTGTTATAAGTCTGGCTAACAGACAAATAGAATGATGGATGGATTGGTAGATAGATATGAATCAATTTGATTGATGGATTCATCATTTAATCTATGAAATGTCAAAAATATTTGGAAAATGACAGTCAAAGTTATATAAATTATATAAACCTTATTTGCAGTAATAATTAACATTAACACACTCATTAACACAGTCATTTTAGAAGCTGTAACCAGTTTCAGCTTCAGTCATTTTTCCAAGCAAATAATATTTGGCATTTCTGGCTTCAAATAGGTGCCAGTAGTTTGAATTCAAAACCTTCAGGACATGAAGGCAGGGTTTGATAATGCACATGTGACAATAGGTTTCTGTGTGGACCCTCTTACAGGAGTGGGACTTTTCGGTGTGAAGAAATGGATGGCAGGGGGAGTGTGTCGCAGCACAGCCTCGTTGGATGGAAAGACCGTCTTGATCACTGGAGGCAACACTGGGATTGGCAAAGAAACTGCTGTTGACCTGGCTAGAAGGGGTTAGTGACTTATGTTGGTTTTATATTCTAGCCTTTTAATGATCTAATTTCATTTGAAACGTACAAGATCTGCTGCTGTGTTACAGGCGCGAGGGTCATTCTGGCATGTAGAGACATGGACAGAGCCAATAAAGCTGCGGAGGACGTGAGGAAGAGGAGTGGAAATAACAATGTTATCGTCAAAAAGTTGGACTTGGCATCTCTACAGTCAGTGCGACAACTAGCCAAAGACGTCCTAGCAAGTGAAGAGAGGCTGGATGTTCTCATCAATAATGCGGGTAGACGTATAAATTACAGAGGTTACATTAACAGGTTGGAGGTGTTAAACAACCATCCATTAATATTCTGACTTTTAGGTGTAATGGGCTGTCCAAAATGGCAGACTGAAGATGGGTTTGAAATGCAGTTTGGCGTGAACCACCTGGGCCACTTCCTTTTAACAAACTCCCTACTGGAACTGCTGAAGAAGTCGGCTCCGAGCCGCATCGTCAACATCTCCAGTTTAGCTCACGAAAGAGGTGCAGTTTTTCCCTTTTTCTGTTTCACTTCAAGAGATGTAGATATTTTTTTCTCTCAAGGACGTCATCCTTTCAATTTGATTTAATATGAAATATCACGTCTGTGTGTAACTATGTACTGCTTTCACTTAACAGGTCAAATGTATTTTGACGACATACATCAGGACAAAGATTACCGCCCTTGGAAAAGCTATGCGCAAAGTAAACTAGCTAATGTCCTTTTTACGAGGGGGCTGGCTAACAGGCTACACGGTATTGAAACCTTTTATATCTCACACCAGACATTATGCAGTATTTAAAAAAACTGTGAATACATTATGTCCTCTCGTCATTTTGCAGGCACCACAGTAACGACATACAGCCTCCACCCTGGAATAATCCGGACTGAGCTCGGCCGACACTTCTGGCCCACGATGCCGCTGTGGAAGAGAGTTGTATATGCACCTCTCATGTTCCTCATCAAGTCTCCAACAGAAGGGGCTCAGACCACCATCTACTGCGCTGTGGAGGAAAGCCTGCAGAATGAAAGTGGACTCTACTACAGGTCAGTCATTGTAAAGCAGTAGATGGTAGCTTCATTTTGTAGAAGTGTGACAACCACTAACTACACAAAATATCATGTCACAATCATGAACGGTTTAACCTGCTTGGGAGCCCCAGAGCAGAAATTAGGTGCTGGGCCCCTGTGGACCTCCGTTGGTCCCTCTCTCTGTGCACTGTGTAAAGTATGCTTATGCTTGAAAATGTGATATTAATTGTGTTTTTGCCACTTGGGGGCAGTACAACAAGCTGTAAGGACTACACAATATCACCATCTCATGTTGGTAATAATGTGTTAACAAACAATAGCCTATTTATCCAGCAAACACAAAGTAATATGAATATTCATGATGGTTTCACCGTCTTGACCGTGTGATGAATGTTAGTCCAATATTCACACTTCTTTGAACTCTGTTTTGCTCTCCACTAACTCCTGAGGAATATATCGGGCTTTTAGTAAATAAAATGCTCCGCTGTGTCCACCAGCTAGTTGCTAACTTTGTCTGACTGCAGTTTTGTGATTGGCAGGTAGCATACAGTGGGTTTATCAGGACTTGCTGCTGCAGGTGGAAACTAAGTTTATGAGAGCAGAGCTGCGGAACAGTAAACCACAACATTTATAGATTAAAATGCTCCATGGAGGGACACTGCAGAGTCGGATCAGAACTATCTGTGGTTTTGCAACTACTAGCAAGGCACGGCAGCTTTATTTATATAGCACATTTCTAACACAGAGGCAATTCAAAGTGCTTTACACGGGCAAAGAAAAACATTGGAAAGACATAATAAAATTGTAAAATAAAATATAAGTTTATTTTAAAGTGGACAATCGAGTCAGTGGGTTTTGTGCTTTTATAAGTGCATGCTCCCATATTTCCAAACAAAATAACAATTAATCCAATTACCAAGAATGTATTGATTCTTGTTTTGTGGAAAAAGTATTTTTCTGGCCGTGGTATATTTTCCTCCTAATAGAAAGGAAAATGTGTCAATATGTTGCTCATCACAGAATCACCTGTATTACCGTCCTTATCTTGGACAAGATATTGCAAGATTACTGTATGGTTAGTTACCCTGTGACGCCCCTCCTTCAGTGTATCCTGAACGCCAACTTATTCTTGTGACTAAATCAGCACAGTCCGGATCGAGTCACGTGTTTAACACTCAATTCTGCTCTGATTACAGCGACTGCGCCCCTAAAACAGCGGCCCCTCAGGGTCTAGATGATGATGCTGCCAAGAAGCTGTGGGATCTGAGTGCTTCTATGGTTGGTCTGACATAATCACAGTGACATTGATGATGATGATGATTGTCATCACCATCGTGGTACCAATGGACTGCCAAGTGGCCTGAGGAAGGACTGGTGCTCTTTCTAATTAGCATCTGTGTGGCTGCTATCAGCTGAGCTCCTGCTTAATGTGACAAATGAATAAACAAACACAATAAATTCACAAGGGATAGACATTTATTCAGAATATACAACAAACTACTTGCAAAAATACTATGGATTAAATTGTGTTTCTTCTTAACAGAAGCAATGCTTCACAGGTAAGTTACATGGAAGCTGTATGATCTTTAGTTTTTGATTGCCATTAGCGTGAAATGACATTTTAGTTTAGTTTTAGTTTCACCAATGTCTGTGTTGACT
The DNA here is from genome assembly GCA_036023655.1 of Nannoperca australis. Lineage (NCBI taxonomy): Eukaryota > Metazoa > Chordata > Actinopteri > Centrarchiformes > Percichthyidae > Nannoperca > Nannoperca australis. The sequence continues at coordinate 11,263 of JAVQJD010005236.1, forward strand.
AAGGGCTTGAATGTCATTCACTGTTTCTTGACTTCATCACATAAGAATTACATGTGCTCTGAAAGTTCTTGTTACACTGTTAATAGTAACATTTTCAGTTTTTTCCCCCTCCTGGGCAATAAAGTGCTGTTATACATAGCCCATCGTTTTACCTGCTTCTTAAGGCATATTTTTCATTCATTCACATCACGTGTATTCTGAATCATTTTGTTTCATGTGAGACCAACAATATTGAAATAAAACACATTTTTGTTACATAATCATGAATTAAAAATGCTTCTAATACATTATCTGTCCCCTTTCTTTTGTTTTGTTTTTTTAGGTTTCTTTATCTTGAAGGCACTTTGTACAAATCTGCTACAAACAGTCAAATTTCATCTTACTCAAAGCTACATCTCAGACAAGTGCATCACATTTTTCTTTTCCAAAGAAAGCCCATTAATGGTGCTAATTACATATGCACAAAGTGCACTCAAGTGGCCTGCTGGCTACAAATGGACCCTGTATGTTCCCTAAATATTACATTATCATGTAAGAGAGCTAGTTCAGAGGAATAGTACCATGTCTTGGCATTTACATTCAAAACTGTAATACATATACAGCAGATGTTGTGAAGTAAAAGATAATGATCCTTAAGGTTGGGTGTAACACAGGGAAGAAATCTATCTATATTGCTCAGTTTCAATATATATATTTATATATATTATAAATTCTACATTATTCAACATCTAGATGACTGTGAGTTTACACAGCTGTACCTATGGATGTACTTCCTGACAATTTATGGTGATAACATTTCTTCTCCCACAATATGTGCTGCATAAACACCATCACTAACTAATGAGCCAGCTCTTCAAAATCAGAAAGCTGTTTCATCTGCTCCACTTGCATAGAGTGCCTTCTCACAAGTTTCTTCTTGGACTTGAGGCCGCCTCTCTTTGGTGTGTTCGGTGCTACTGGAGCTATAGATCTAATACCTGTGGCCAGAGGTGAGGAGGGCTTGCTACTGGCCCCGATATCAGGAATGGGAGGGTTTGGGTTGACATTGAGAGGGGGCAGGTGGCCGGGCCTGGTGTGGGAGATGTGATCCAGCAGCAGCGTGCCCGAGCCTCTCCTCTCCAGGGGGCCAGGTGCACGCCCGCGTGCTGTGCTGGGAGAGGATGGGCTGGCGTTGCTGTCTAGAGATTCTCTGGAGCTGGTCAGCATTGCAAGTGGCGAAGTGTTTAGTTTCCTCCGCTCCACTGGGACCTTAGGAGAGTCTAACATGGCAGAGTCTGAATAGAGCTGTGAGTCTGAGTCATAGTGATCCTTACCCAGACGTCTCCTATGCATTGTGTCTCTCAGACTGACAAGTCCACTGCTGCAGCTGCTGCTGCTCTCCTGCTCTGTGGGCACCGTGCTGCGCCGGGCCAGCGGCTGGTGCTGGCCTAGAGATCTCTCATATGATGCTTTGGACGTTGGAGGAACTGATAGTGAGGTTGTCATTTTGCAAGGTTGTTCACCCACCAGTGGGAATAAGCTGTCCTTCCCGTCCACACTGTTCTGTCGAGATAAAGCTGACCTCTTACTCAGGGAGAGTCCATTTACCCCTGCTACAACATCCTCATCAGAGCTGGCTTTCTTACTCTCCTCATGGGCGGCAGCTGCAGCCAGGACTGAGGGAGCAATCAGCCCCCAAGGCTCTGACTGCAGCCTCTTCAGCTGAGGCAAACGTGCTCGTTTGGGGTTTGCAGGCCGGCGTGTCGGAGACGTGGGCCCGTTGGCGAGCTTTGAAGCCGAAATAGAGGTTTTCAGCTTCGTCTGGAAACTGAAGACTGTGTTCTGTTGCTCTTGCTCAGGTGTTGGAGATGCAGTAACGTCAATATCAGACGGAGAGGTGCAGTATGATTGGGAGGACCTCTCATCCAGCTCTGGTGATGGGGGGACATTTAGGTACTGTTTGGTAGTTTTGGTGCCAGATGGTGACTTGTCTGTGGTGATTATGATGACCTCCTTGCCTTTCGCTTTGCATGCATCCAAGAGCAGTTTTAGTGTCTCCTTATCATCTGCATTGATGGCATAGACCAGTGCAGAGGCCCCGCTCCTGTCCTCCAGACTGGGATCAGCTCCATTGCTCAGCAGGTGATCCACCACCTCGTGTCCAGCTTTGTGGATGCAGGCGTGCATTAGAGCTGTCCTACCTGCTTTGTCCTGGATGTTGGGGTCTGCCTGGTTGTCCAGCAAATACTTCACCAGCTTTGACTTGCTGACACTCTGCTGGTCAGTGTGCGTGGACATGCAGGCCACCATGAGTGGCGTCTCTCCACGTTCATTGCTCTCGTTGATATATGCACCCCCTTCCAACAGGAGCCTGGTGAGTCTCAAGCGTCTGAGCCACACCGCCTTCAGGAGTGAGTTTCCATCTGTCCGCAGCTCCAGTATATCTGCCATCTCCCAGCCAATCACAGATCTTCTCAGTGTTAAACTTACAGCTCACAGCCCTTTGAATAAATCATTGAATTAGTTCAGCAAAATCTTTAAGAGTCATTGTTTGTTCCTTTAAATCATCACCACCAGCAGGTGGCAGTCTGTGACAACTTAAAGGTTATAAATACATCTTACTATTACAGATTTCTGGCATAGGAAATCTATATTTATATAATAATTCATATGAAGGTAAGGTGTAAAAAATCAATTTTTCCAAAGTGGAAAATGCCCAAATATCATGTACACGCAGGAGATAGCATGGCAACAGCACCTGTTAGATTCACAAACAAATACTGATGGATGAGCAGGCGGTGATATTTGGATTTCAAAATCAAAGTTTATCACATTATCTCTGTCAATACAGCGGCTTGCTTGTGTTTTCTTTTTCCATCATATTTATGGAGGCGACGAAGAACGTCGATCAAAAGCAGCCACCAAATAAGTGCGCAAAAACACCAGCCTCATTCGTCTTTTTCTATTGGAACAAAAATATGTCTAAGACTGTACGTCAGTGTGATTGTTGTGATATCTGAAATTAAAATCCAACAATACAATCATCTGTTTCGACAGGCGACATTGAATAACGGCACACTGTGAGGTGTAAGAGTCGCTGTCCATGGTCTCATTTTGGATAACTTGGCGACATAGACGTTACAGATTATTGGCTTGGTCGCCTAATTCTCCTTTAAATCCTGCATTTGAAATTGTTTGTATAATGCAAATATGAATTTACATTATATATAACATTACCCATACATCTCATGTTCTGTAAAATATATTAGGTTCATCTATTTTTTTTTTTTTACCAGCCTCCCCTATGATGAAGTAAGCAGCGAGCGACGCAAGATAACGACATAAAGTTGAATGAATTAACCATCGTTTTCAATAATTTTTGTAGTTTTTGTAATAATTTTGCACAGCAACTTAGTGTTTGCTAATTATCCTACCTGGTCAGAGGAGAGCTTTTCCATGCTCAAAGTACCCGGTGCTCTGTCATGTGAGAGGGACGAAATCGGGGGAAATTAATGATTCAAAAAAGAAAGTTTGTTGCAGTTCTTCCCTATATCGCTATTTTTTCCGCCGTGACTTTTCCCATCGATGCGTCTTAGTTTAGGTGACAGGGCGCCGTACCTCTCTGGCACCATAGCACATGAGCTGTGTGGCTTTTGTTATGGAGGCACACTACGCCAGTCCAATGGGGAGTATTCCTTTCACTGCGCACTCAAGGATCACAACCTGGAGATGCTGCGGGTTATAAATAACTTACTTTCTTGCTTGTTGAATGAAACGTGTGCTCTCTTGACGTCAGAGTCGACCAAAAATAAATTGCGTCTGATGAAAACCTCTGTGCTGATCTTCATATCTGCAAGACATAAACGCATCGAGTGTTTCCTCCCAAAGACGTGCAAGTGCTCTGCGTGTGTGTGTATTTTATGTTAATTGTTTCAGAAATACAATTTGTAAATGAAAGCAAGAGACACTGTGGGGCCTTAACATGATGGAAATGAGGGAATACTGGTTACTGGTAATGCTTCCTTTTTTTGTGAATCCATGTCTCAGACACTAAGTCTGTGCTATAAAAAGGTTTAATATCTGCAGTGTGGAACATCAGTGCCAGTTGTTAGAATAAAGACAGTCTTCCTATCTCCCATGTAACAAAGGGCACAGTGAAGATAATTCAGCTGTAAAATATGACTAAAATCTGACAAAGGAATCTGTTCTGGGTCACCATCACACTGTTTCTTGCAGTGCCAATAATGCCAATAAGGCACATGCACGCTTTCACATTAAAATCCCAAATCTTTTTTTACAAGCAGTTTTTTTTTCCATAGCATAACATCAATCAATAATGTGAGCTTATTTATGCAAATTTCCAACCACTTGTGTCTCTGATTGGTTTGTTTCACTGCTCAATATATGCAGAGACAGAGCAAAATATTTCACACCTATATTTATATATTTACTGCACAATTAAAGAGGCCAAATCTTGTAGCAGCCATCACAGCTATACAGCCTAATAGGGACATTTCTATTTTTAGGTTGCTATGAGACAGCACAGAAGCAGTTTCTAATGAGAACAGTGATGTTCTCAGCCCTGCAAGGAACAGGTAAATCAGACACATAACATTCCACTGAGGACAGCAACGCTTTCATGGCATTTACTCAAAAACTTTTTTGATGGTGGTATTTTTTTTCACTTGCACAAGTAAGCCGCCACCACTGCCGCCACCACGTTCAATCATTAGTCCTCCGACCCCTGCTCTTTTCCTCTGAGACTGGGACTAATCACTTTATGACCAGTCCAACTTGATGTCTCAGGACTCCAGTCGTCAATGCTGGCAGTGATTTCTCACCTGTGATTGCCTTCTCAGCCTCCGGAGACATGTTGTTTACGAGGCTCATGGAGAAGGTGGTTTTCTAAAACAGCACATACTGTATTCACCAAGTCAAAAGAATGTGTGTTCCCCCATACAGACATTGTAATAGAAATATATGTGCAAAGATGTGGTTGAATATCTTTATTTGGTCAAGTTAAATGAATAAAGACTTGTATGTATCTTGAAGAGTGCAGCTATTGACATATGCCCCAATTAATAGTTTTTATTCTAAGAACTGGTTGTGTCAATGCTTTTGAGCAGAGTTATTTAAATGGTGTATAATGAAAAATGTTTGATTTGATTGGACATAGACAGACCTGCTGTCCACAGGGACACGATGGACCAGAAATCAGAACAAGGTCAAAGCTCAATGGTTTAGACACATTCATTAGCACAGGGAGCCACAAGAACGTCACCAGTCCGCAGACAGCCTGATCTTTGCCCCAACAAGGCTGTTGTCAGTGGTATACTAAAGGGAAAATTAAAGTGGAGAGAATAAGCACTACCACCCCTAGGAGCACTTTCCATTTTCAGATATCTTATGTCCCAGCTGCTGCTCTTTCTCCCTTCCATTCTAAATATAACCTTTTCTTCTGTCTGCATTGTAAGATTTTCACCCAACAGACAACAGTAGCTCTGAGACTATTTATAGATCCTGGTAAAAGTTATCAACAGTGACCAAATTTAGAGTCTGATCACTACGTCAGCAACAGAAAATGTGATGTCTGGCTTTGATCCCCTAACAAAGTCAATGTTTCAAGAAAAAAGAAAGGAAATGGAAATGGATTAAAGTAAAATAAAAATGGAAATAAGCCCAAAATGAATACATGAAACCTGGAACTGATTATCCTACTAGACCCTGAATTGGCCACCATGTCTATTTTTTAAATTGTGTGTTGATTAAATGTCTGGCTTCACTGACTTATCAGAGGACAGAGGGAAATTCAATAATATTTGATAATTGTATTTATTGTAATTCTGAAGGTGTCAAATGTGATAACGCAATACCAAACAGTAATCCACCTAATCAATGAAATCTGGGAGGCTTTTGGTAAAACTGGAATAAACTATGGACTAACAACAACAAAAAATTCCTAAAACATAAAAAGCTTGATTGAAAGTTGACTGAAAGCACAACAACAAGCATTCACTCAATGTAACTATTACTCAGGCTACATCCACAAGCCACGTTTTTGTTTTAAAAATGTGTTTCAGAAATAATCTTTGTCCATACTACACGCCTGGAAATGCATATCACATGACCATTTACGTGTACTGGAGATGCACATGCTGGTATAAACAGGAAGCAGATTGTCTACTCTCATTGTTGGTTGCTTAGTTGCAGAAAATACTGCGAACAAAAGAACTGCAATGAAGTAAAGTAAGAGCAGAGATTTCTATGCTTGAACTGTCGACCAAGTGGAACTGTTGCAATTTGTCATTAGGTTTTACTCAAGTCAAGGTCTCAAAGTGTTGTGACTTCCAAGTTGCCAAGGGCCAAAACCTAGAAGGTGAATATTTTACAAAATCATCATAACAAATAGGCACAACCAGAATCCGATGAGACCCATTGCTCGGGCTTCCATCAGAGCCGGCTCGTTTAGCTTAGCATAAAAACTGGAAATGGGTGGAAACAGCTAGCCTCGCTCTGTCCAAAGGTAACAAAATCCAACTATCAGCACCTCTAAAGCTCACTAATTGACATGTTATGTTGTGTTTGTTGTATTCTGTTCAACCGTAAAAACTATGTGCAAAACTATTTATTGGCCGGGACTAGTAACTTCCTGGAGTCTCCACTGGCTGCCAGGTAACTGCTCAGAACCACAAATAGTCAGACAATGTCTAACTTAGCTGACTTAGACATAGTCAGCTAAGTTAGCTGACTGCTGGCTTTAGCTTCATACTGTGTCTTTGCACATGCATGCGAGTGGTATAAATCTTCTCATCTAACTCTCACCAACAAAAGGAACTAAGTGCATTTCCTAAACGCACATACTTGTCAAACCTTTCCTTTAACGGATGAATAATGTAGTACAGAATAGGATTTTCTATGATATACGCTGGTTAAGATTGAAACACTTTTCACTATTGGAATTTGATTTGTGCCCAGACGCATCTCCATAGAGCTGTTCTGAATCTTCTACCATAAGAAATCTGCTGCTGTCATACAAAAGGATATTTGATATTGTGAACAGAAAAATCCACACAAGCTGTTTTTACACAACTAACTCATAAGGGAGATCTTAAAAAAATTTATCCTGCCTATCTTTTCCATCTAGACAACTCCATTTACATTTCGACACATTTGTTCAGCGTGTATATCCATTGTTGTTTTTGTGCTGTTTGTGTTCCTTCCTCTGTGCTGGTTGTCTCTTTAAAGACTGAGTTTGACATTCTCATGGCATTTGGTGTCTCTGCGATTGTATCAAGCAAATGCGTGGGCTGCGACAGCAATGAACTGGCATGAAACCTGTTGCAGCTTTGCACTGGACAACTCCATGCCTTCCTCCTACCTCGGAAGATTTAGGAAAATGCCTCCAGTGCAGCTTAAAAACCCGCCACCCCTCACATATGCTGCGAGTGATTTTATTTCCCTCATCCACTCATGATTATGTCCCGTGAAGTATAACACATTTGCAGACACTTTGATCTTTTCATATTGAGAAGTGCTACTTTCTCATACTTGAAATCTTGAAATGGTTCCACTCCTCCTCTGCCTCCTTCGTCCTTCATCACTCCTTCTGTTCTTTCACATCTCACAGTGCAAACCAACACCTGCCCTTCTGGTGAGCAGTAATTGAGTGGAGCATTATTCAAGAGCATTATACAGGCAACAATTTTGCCGGGTGATCATTGTGTATGTCGGCTGTATCCTAGGAGATTGGTGCATATCTAATAAGGAGTTTGTTACTCATTTTGCAGAGTGGGCACTTTGATGTCCTCCATGTTGAATTTTCAGTTTTAGCTCAACATCCCCCTAATGAAGCAGAGGGCTTGAAGCTTCAGAATTGGTTGCTTATCAACTCTACACCCCACTTATTAAGAGCTGTTGTGGAGCCTTTAATTGGATATCAAAATAGAAGGCGCCTTAACGGCCTGTCAGTAATCAAGGGGTCAAGATATATACATGGATGGCAGTATCGTTAACATCATTAAGAATTTTATCATCAATATCCAAACTGAACCAGGCACATAAATATAGACAGTGCAAGGCACATAGAGAGGAAAGGCTTAATGGAGGAGGATACTAGCAGTGCTAAGCCCTCAACAAAGGATTCACATTTAAATAACACATTTTCAAACCCATCTCCATCATGGTTTTGTATCATTATTATTATTTATAACAAAAATATTTGCTTATTCTACATAAACAACAAGTAAGCTATAAAAAAAGATGAAATTCAATTAATAATTTCTTATTTTCTTTGGTATTTTTGTCACATACAGATATCCAATGATGATTGCTGGGTAATATGTATGTTGATGTTTGATCATGTAATGAGAGACAATAGATACGATTTATGGTAGCTAGTTTAGGCGCCAGAAGACAAGCTGAGAAGCACATCACTAGTAAAGTGTCATCATGCCTAAACATAAAAGCGGCAATGAGAAAAGATTAGAAAGAAAAGAACAGGATAAAATTGGATTCTAAATTGGATTCATTTGGCTTTTTTGGTCGCCAGATAACCCCTCTCATTAGCAGCAATGCAGTGATTGGGCTGGCATTAGCATCGACAAGGCTGCCCCCAGTGGTGTTGTGTCAACAAGCCATGCAGCAAGTAACATTAGGATAGCAAACAATGCTATTGTGTTAGCTATACATTTCAAGACAAGTTATACATACATTATGTTAGGCTTTTTAAAAAATGTGTATGCCGCTGTACCAAACAATGCCTTTTCATCACTGTTTTTAATAGAATAACACTTTTTTATTTTAGTATAATTTGTATTCAAGTTATAGCTGTTGAGAACTACAAAAACACTTACCACTGGCCCTGGATGATACATTGGTGATACATTGTTAGTCCTGTTAGGAATAATAAGAGGATATTGAGGTGATTTGAGCTGAACTGACAACGAGTGACATTCTGGTGACTCATGTTTAGGTCCTACACACAGTGTACTGGCAGGATATATTCATAGGTGTTGTTAATGCGTAGTCAATTTTTATATGTAAGATATATGGCAGAAATAAGGCTAATATTATCATCACAAACTATCATTTGATGGGGTTTATGCAGACTGTGTAGCTAGCCAGTTTTTAGGACATTGTGTTTGTTGTCACATATTGCAGCTCTCTTCTATATCGTCAAGTGCTATAGGCTATCATGTCGCCTTTGTATCAAATAGGAGTACACTCGTGAGGTTATTGCACCAAAAAATGCCTTTTGTTAAAGTCAGAGGTCATTTAAGCATCACAGTGAAATAAAGAGCGCCTCTGCCCTCAGGTGCTGATGCTTGTTTCGTTAGCCTAAGTAACTCGTTCTACTGTAAAATCCAAGACATTGTTGGTAAGATATATATATATATATATATATATATATATATATATATATATATATATATATATCTGTATAAGCACAAATTTGTGTGTGTC
>JAVQJD010005248.1:0-16844 GCA_036023655.1 Nannoperca australis
TACTGTGTGTGCATGTGTGTGTGTGTGGGGGGGGGGGGGGGGGGGGTAAATAAAGTCAGTTACAGTAACAATTCAAATTCCTTTATTTTCTGTCAAGAACTTAATTGAGCAATGGGACAAAGTCAACAGTTAAAATCACATAGTGCTTATACAATGTATTCACACCCCTTGAAGCTTTACAACATTGAATGGTCAAAGTGAGTAATTTAAAGCTTTTATCTGACACCTCAGTCATCACAGGTGCAGCCAGTTGGTTTAAGAAGTAACTCAGTTAAATGGTGATCATGTGTGTAGTCAAGGGGTTTCTGTTGATTGCAATATAAATACACCTGCATCTGATAAGTCCAACTTTAGGTGAGTCAGTATTGTGGTAAAGCATACAGCCTGATGTCATAGGGACACCCCAACAACTCTGCAAAAAGGTCAGGGGTTGGATACCAGACCATTTCTAAGTCACTGAACATCCCTTGGGGTCCAGTTAAATCAATCACTAAGAAATGGAAAGAGTATGGCACAGCTGGGGGAATACTAGAGGTCTATTTCCAGTTTGACATTAAAGTTTTTTTTTTTCTGTTGATCGGTGTCAGAAAAGCCACATCAAATCCCCTTTGATTCAATGTGATAAGACAATAAAACACAAAAACGTCTAAGTGGGATGAATACTTTTTATAGGCTCTGTACATCAAACCAAGCAGTCTCAAGAAAAGCTGTGGCAGGGAGTAACCAAGCCAGCAGCATTCACACACAGCTGTCAGTCAAACACTGTGGATTTATCTGTAGCATGTATTCCTGCTGTATCACAGCCCTCGCTGCCTATAATCGTTTCCAAACTGACTTGAAAACCAACTATGTATGAGGAGGTGCCCTCGTTCACACACATACACACTTCATTGGTGGCTGAACTCTTATCAAATCATATACAGATTTTTAAGCAGGTCAGGAGATTAATCCCCACAACCATCATCATCTTTGTCTTAATACTTTTTTTCTGCAAAATGCAAGAAAGAGTTGAATGACATTTTCTACATTCTTTCTGTCTTACATCTCTGTTTATGTAACTGCCTGTGCAGTCACTATTGTGTAAGCTCAATTTAGCACCTGTCAAAACAGGCTTTGCCGTATTTCTGATTCATTCAGTTCTCGCTTTTTGTCTTCATGTCAGCAAAAAAATCTACTCAAATTTCACATTTTCCCTCCTCCTAACTAAATATATGCACCATGTACAATATTGTCTCCATGTCAATGTCAGTGTCAGCTTTTGGCAGTAAAGCTCTAGTCTTCTTTTAATCAAATTCCAAGTGTAAAAACTGGGGGATTTAAAGGTAGAATTGATCACAAGTGCAGCATGCAGCAGGGTTTTCAGAAATGAGGCATTTGTGTGTGTGTGTGTGTGTGTGTGTGTGTGTGTGTGTGTGTGTGAGTTTGAATGAAACAGTACCACGTACCTTGGCCACAACAGTGCTGACGGGTTTCATCCCCCCACATATGTTTTCACAGCCTGAGGCAGCAGCGTCCACCGCGTGCTCATGCTCTAAATTGTGTAACTGACAATGGGGCAATTCTCAGACAGCAGTGAGAGGAGGAGACGTGGTGCTGGGTATCACATGTAGGAGTCATCAGACAGTTAGCTCGCAGACCACATAGACGGGTTGTGTTCACAAATTAATAAAGAAGAGAAGATCTGTCTGATAATCAAGGATATTCACGTGTTGTTGTTGTTGTATGTGTCAATAAGCATGAAAAAAAGAGACGATGTAGTTTGTTCATGGGGAATTAGGCTTAAATTATGCTGCATTAATAAGAATACATGCAAACATTCACAGCATGAGAAAATTTTAAATAGATTTACGAATTTACATAAGAGATGAAACACACACAAACTCACAGGCATGCAAACCAAAAATGCAAACTTCCAGAAATAAAAAATGGAAAGCTCTGCGCTGTCTTTCCTGATGTCTGTGTGTCGTGTTATATCTCTATGTGAGAGAGAGTCGAGGACAAGTCCTATAAACATCAAATAGCCAAGTGGAGCTGTGCTAGTGAAATACACATTTGCTCTGGCCTGTCCTCCGTCTGAAGGGCTGTGGAATAGTTAGCTGCCTCTCAACAGTGTAATAAGTGACAGTGCTTGACAGTTATTAGATAATCCTCAGTCTGTTGCAGATAATGAGTGAACTGCTGAGAGATAAACAATTGAGTTGATGGTAGTGAACAAACAAGTAAAATCTCTTTGGCATCATGCATGACCTTCAACTCCAACTGGTATAGGATGACTTTTGCAGTGCAAATTAATGGAAATATTGTTTTTGGAGGTGACACATGCATTAATCATAAAACTCTGCTTTGAATGAAAGTGTACACCAATATGTCCACATGCTAGCAGCATGTACAATAAATGTTGCTGAGAAGACAGAGCAGATCTGATGAATGAACGGAGCAGTGAAAGAGTGTATTCATATTTTGACTCTCATGGCCCACAAAGCTATGACACTACTTCATTCCCAGCAGAGGCTGCTGTTGCCATAGTGATTTTAACCACTGTTATGCAACTGCTCCACTTGCGGTGGCCACCTTCACAAAGCCATGTGCTACGCGGAACGCACATGCACACCCGTGTCATATAGTGTAATGCAAGCACTATGGTACAACATAACAGTGAGTCCACAATGTGCATGTGGTTTAATTTACACATACACACAATATGATGATCATAGAATGGGATCATTTTGATGGTTAAAAGCAGCCCGCTGACCCTGAGGCTGTTACGCAACATCGGCTACCACCCCACCCCCCACCCCCTCTTCTCTGTAGAGTGGAAATAGAAGAGCTTATCTTCTCTGTCTCTCCATCCTCTCATCTATCAATCTTTCTATCCCTCTTCAGTCCTACAGCACAGAAACAGGACATGCATGTCCTGCTTCTGGATGCATCGTGGCTCTGCAGCTGAGCTCTGGCAGTCTATTAAACATGGCACATACTGTGGTCTGAAAGTGGCATGTAAATATAGTATGTGCTCATAACAACCCCTCCTAACCCTGCCCTTACTTATATGCTTAAAGCTTAAAGTGCCAAACCCTTTACTGGGTTACAGTACAGGGTGTGACCTTTCATTGTGTTGTCCAAAACAGTCACAGGATTACAGAAAAAGGGAGGTCCCAGACTGAGAGTGACATAAATTATATTAAGAGCATATGTGTTTACGGTGAACCCATGAGATCAATGAGAAAACTGTACAGAATATCACGTTACAGTTAAGCATCAGGTCCAGTCCGATCGGCAGAACAGCCTACTGCAATATTTTTCCTGAATTCATTCCCAATACTCAATAAAAATAATAACTCTATAAAAACTTTACTGTGTTGGTTATTTTACAGTTAATTTCAACAGAGCTACTCTTTTTGGGCAGTATGAATCTGTATATTTCAGACTTCACGGGACAACCTATTCACATCCAAAAGCATGTTACAGGGGGTGATATGCAGGTCACTATTTTCATCATTAACAAAAAACAAAAAAGCACACACAGCCTCCGTAATAGGATGTACCAATATGTGATAATATTTCAGGACATAACATCTTTGAAAAGTGTTGTTTAGAATGATTTTTAAGAGTGTGTAGCTGTGGGTGAGTACACCATCCACTCTCAGTCGCCCATTAAAATGTGTCTTTATTACCCTGAATATAAAATTGTTCTTTATATTTCAGATGGCTGTCTGTGCCCGCGGTACAGAGAGAGGACACTAAAGTGGTAATGGATCATGCTCTCTGTTGACTCAAGCTCTTCTCCAAGCAGACCGCCCAGCACTCCTCACACCACACAGAGCCTGTGACTCTGAGAGCCGCTGTGTCTGCCTCAGACTGGTTGGAGATGACCAGGACTGGCTGAGGCAGCCCAGGGTGGGGGGGGGGCACACACACACATCTCTATTTTAACATCTCTGCAACAGATATGTTCTTCTAGACTGAGGCAAGAAAGCCTATATATGTTTAGCGGAACTATTTTTATTTTTCTGCACAGCACGTGGTCAGAGGGGGTCATCCCATCATACTTTCTAGGGTATTTGTAGAGATATTATTCATCTTTCACCATGTGCTTGTGCTGACTGGTCATTCGCCTCGTCATACATCTGCACACGCTGAGGATGACCTCACATCCTGGATATTTACACAAAATTTGACTGCTGCAACATTTGAATTTCACGTAAGCAGGAAGCTTGCAGTTTCTTTCCATGAGCCAGTGACTAAAAAGCTCCTGACCTCATCTAACAAGCAACACAGAATATGAAAGAAGACAGGCGTGATCACAAAACCAAGTCTTTAATTTCTTCCCCAACAAACTGTGGACAACTTATTTATACAAGATAGAGGTATCCAAACATGTCAAATAACAATATTAATTGATATCATTATTATAACATTAATAACATGGAATGTAGTACAAACTCTCCATTGACATTCTTTATTGAAATTTCCATTTATTTTATGAAACATGTCAAATAAAGAAATAACTATCATCTGTCTCTGACACCTATATGAATATAGTCTCTTTGAGTGAAGATGAACAGGGGAAGAAAGACGGCAGAATGAACAGGCAAAAAGAGGAGTCCTCATACACATACAACTCCTGCTCCCTCGAGTAGCCCTGTCTCAGTGTGAACGCACACTTGTTCAACAGAACGGGTTGAAAGTGCATGTCTTTGTGTGCAAAATGCCGACACCTTTGGAATCAGACACAATGAAAATGTTTCTACAGTCTCAGACTTCAAACTGTTTTTATTTGCTGCCTACCCTTTTGTCCGAACAGTGAACGAGATTAAACAGAATGATGACGATCTGTGAATCACTGCATCAGTCACACAGATGGCTCTTCTGTGTTATGTGCAGGTCTGTTTCATATCCCGGAGATGGACGGCTACACACACACACATACATACACACACACACACACACAACAGGAACATCGAGAAGCGCCAACAGCAGAAATGGGAAAATGGTCCAAGAAAAGGCCAGCTACAACACGGTCTAATTTTGAATAGGAGAAAACTCTCTGCTTCTGTAGTCCGGTCCTCCTTATTTCTTCCAAATGTCAGAGGGTTTGTTATTGTGCATGTGTCTGAATGTGTGTGTGTGTTAAGCTTCAGTCTGTGCTGTGGTTCTCCAGCTCAGAGATGATGGTGATCAGGTTCTGGAGGCCAAAGATGTAGCCGCTGTCCAGGCCCTCGTACACCACTCTGTCCTCCTGGTAATGTCTGCAGGTGGTGTGGGCGAAATCTATCATCCTCACGTCCACCACGGGGCTGCGGGGGTCTGAGCACGACAAGCGAGCCTGGCTGCTGCTGCTGCTGCTGCCATCACTAGATGTCGAGGGGCTGTGAGGAAAACCAAGTGCACCTGCTACTTCGCCCTCCTCCTCCTCCTCCTCCTTTCCTGGTTCAGCCTCAACCTCCTCCTCATCCTCTTCTTCTTCAGAGAGGCCGTCCTCAGTGTGTTGGCGTGTGTGTTTTTGGTGGGGTGCTCCATCGTAGATGATGAGCAGGGAGCTGGAGTAGAAGCGGTAGGATTCACAGGATTCCAGGGCAGCTTGCATGTCTCTGAGCCTGTGCAGCACCGGGGACAGGAGTTCACGCCGGAGATGCCGTCCACTGTGGAAGAACTGGAACAAAGCCTCCTTGAAGTCCACCAGGGTCAGCCTGCGGCCGTGGAACTTGCTCATGAACATCAGCTGGCCCGTGTCAGACTGGTACACCTGAAGGGATTGAGAGGCACGGAGAGGTTGGAGAAGTAGAGCAGAAATAGTAACTACTTACAAGGATTAGTTTATATTAGCAAGTACTGCTTAAAATGGGATCTTTCCCACCTGCACTAGACTGGCCATCTAAAGACGTTCATAGTAAATTTACAGTTAATTGTACAACTAAGTTAATAATACTGGCAGTGAAGGAAAATGGGAGTATTCAAAGTATTCCAAAATGTAAGGAGCAACTGTTTGGATTTGAACAGTCAGTCAGTCTTTATTATTCTCAAATAGTTCACGGTCGGTGGGTCACTTGATTTAACAGCTTGACAGATGCTAATTTCAGACTTTTGTTGCAGGATAGATTTTCTTAAACAGTACATGGCAGTCAGGTAATTAAAGAAATAGTTCCAAAATGAGACAAATGAGACATAATGTGTTATTAGAGAGCTTTAGAGGTGCTGGTAGGTGGATTTTGTGATCTTTGGACAGAGCCAGTCTAGTTGTTTCCCCCAGATTTCAGTTTTTGTGCTAAGCTATGCTGGCTGGCTATGGCCTTATATTTAATGGACAGATATGGGAGTGGCATAGATCTTCTCATCTAACTCTACAAGAAAACAAATAAATGTATTTCCTAAAATGTCTAACTGTTCCAGTGAGCCATGAACACTGGGACCAGTTTTGGTTCGAAGGCCCACCTGCATGCCAGAGAGGCAAACTCCAATTGACGATGCAGTGCTCTGCTGGCACTTGCGGATCTTCACGGCCTTCTTCTCCTCCGAGGCATCATCTCCATGCTGCTGTGTGCCCATCTTCAGGTCCAACACACACGGCATGGTGTGCCGCCACGTCAGGTTCTCCAGCAGGATGAATTCTGGGAAACTTGAGTCAAGGAGGCCAGAGTCGCAGAAAAACATGACCTCCTTCTACAATAATCAGCTTACAACTTGAAACAGCTTGACATGGTTAGATAAAACACTGTAGATCTAAGCGTTTCCCTTGACAAGTTTCACTGCATTAAAGGCTCTTGTCGTTACAATACGTACAGGCAAGTCACGCCAATATCAAGTAACAAACTATATGGGACAAAGACATTGATAGCCGGACACTGTATTAGATAACAGGCCTCAGGTACATGTCGGAGCCACTGATTATCATGTATGCATTTCAGCTGCATGTAAAAAGCGAGGTGTTGTGGTGTCCTGGTGGCTCAGGTAGCCGGAGCACATGCCATGTGCTCTGAACAATGAATCCTGCCTCTCTCCACTGTGATATTGAATCTTAAAAAACAAATAAACAGTTCAGCCCTCAGTCAGGGAAAGGATACTGTACTGGTTGCGGTGCTTGGCGTTCTCCTTCATCTTCTGCAGGTGGTACTGTTGACACCTGAGGCTCCAGGGGTTGTGTTTGAGCTGCGCGCCGGCGTTACTGTGGCTGCGCTCCAGTCTGTAGTAGAGCACCTCGGCATGCCTCAGCCACTCCAGCTCCACATCCTCCTGCAGCTTGTGAACACTGGATGGCAGAGGGAGAAAAAGAATGTGGGTAATACAGAGGGCAGTGATGAACTGTTATTTTGGATATAAAGAGGCACCCAATGCAATAGTGTCTTTCACTCACTGTCATTTACCACCCCCCACCCCGCCCAAAAAAACTAATCTCAGCTTTCTCTATTAAGCCATCAACCAGCATCATCCTTCCAGTTGTTTTGCCACTTCAGAGCACGGCTAACTTGTGTGTTTGTGTATATGCACGGACAGGACATGCATCTATTTCTGTTATGTAACCCTGAGGCTGTGACCCTCTCTCTGGCTGCCAAAGCCAAGGATCAGCCACAGTATTTAGAGCCATTTTTGCCTTAGGTTGTATGTGTAAGTCAATGTGTGCGTCATCAGCCAATTAATGTGAGTCTTTAGACTACAGCGTCACTATACATGGAAAACTAGAGATGACTTTAAATAGAACGTGGTTGTGTAATCTGCAGTGATCAGTGCCTCATCTTCAATTGTATTTAGTGTGAAAGTGACTCACTTTGTCCCCACCCATTGGTGCATCGACTACAATTTGTACTTTATTATGAGTAACTCATCTAACCTCTTCTCGTTATCTTTACGAGAGTGGCGGCTTCGGCCATCTTTGTTGTAATTTTCGCTGTCCACAAGCAGTGAGGATGCAATCATTTTCCCCCACTTGACCATCTCGCTTTTGGGCTCGCAATCGGCCGAGGGGTCCTTGTTTTCCAGATCGGCCGCTGGGTCACTCTGGAGGGGGTACGCGATGACACAGTGGTTCCCTTCTTCATCCTCCTCGAAGCTCACTGACACCACACCTGAGAACGGGACACAGAAAGACATCTGATAAGACATTTGTGTCATGGAGCCATGGAGAGTCTCTCATAAAGAATGAAAGAACAATAAAGCTGACAAGATAACACAAGCTCATAAGTGCTAAGAATCTCTTATCCTCATCTCGCTGCCCTTTGCAGCAGTTACACTTCCAGAGTAGTTTGTGTCTAAACCCACATCTCTTTAAGACGGCTGTTGCAATAATATCTGGATAAAACTAAAACAGACGAGAGAGGATGTTGCAGTGATACTGAGCTCTCAAAGCAACACAGAATGCAAGAACAATCAGTATCAGTGTGCAGGCAGTGGCTTTTAATCGGGTTAATCCATAAAGACAAAAACAAACCGTGCTCTTAAGTGGGTCTAATGCAAAAAAGCACAGAGATAAAGAGAAAATAACAGCCCAAACACAAATGACACAAGGCTACAAAATGTAAGTCGGTTCTGTTTATTACCAATCATATCATCTAACACAAAGTTATATACAGAAATACACAAAGCATCGCCGCACACATACACAGAAAACAAAATGTTGCTTTAGTCTATAGGGCTTCAACTACAGACAAGGAGCCCGGCAAATAAGTCAGACAGCTTGTTTGTATCATAAACAGCCTTTCCTCCCCATGGTGTCCCATAATGTGGCTGAAGGAGAAGTAAAGATAAAAAGGAGAAGACTGACAAAGCAACTGACACAGAAAGAAAAGCACTGTTGCCACAAAATATTCACGGTGCAGCAAGGGAAAGGGAAGATAGAGTGACCAATTTAGGTTGAAGAGTTTTTGTTGACGCTCAGTATTTTGGAAGTGGACATTATAAGCTGCAGTGGGGCTTTTAGGACAATCAGAGGAAAGTGACTGTTTAGTATCACCTTTGACTTCTCTGCAGGAGACACGAAGGAAACAGCTGCACTGGCCTGTGAGGTAGTGTCTCAGAAAACATTTAAAAGGGGATATTATTGTAGCATTCAACACTTATGTTAAATAATAAAACATCTGAAAAGGTTTTGCAATATGTGAGATTAATATGTACGCTCAGTAAGAGGGGACATGCTAATGTCACTTACTGTGCTTCACTATTAAATATAATAAAAAGGGTGTGGTGGTGAATCTGGTTTGTGGACTAATCTACAATCATTGGGAGGTTATTTGAGCACTGCCCATGTTGACCTTTTCAGATGACCTCATGGGATCCCAGCAGCCCCTTGGATGTCTACATCTGAGCGAGGAAGGTGCTGGCTGTGTGTCAAAAATAAATGGGGGCAAACTTGACTTACCTGTGTTAGTGCAGCCTCCTACAAACAGGACATCACAACAGAGTGGCCTGTTTGTAGGAGGCCCACTTGCAGTCTCAGCTGCAGCACCCTCCTGTGGCACAATTTGGGACATGCTGCTTGAACCTAAAAACAACACATGAGCAGGAGCACGAAGCTCCGTTTTCTAAAAATCTCCAAATGTACACTTACACACAATCTGCAAAAATGCAAGGCACGTCTGCAAAACATAAATTCTGTATATAAAAAACACATGCACATAGAGCAATGAAATAAAGAAAGAGAGAAGCACAACAACACAACAAAACAACCACAACACAGGTTAAAAGGCCAGTTTTCATTACCTCTGTACTGGGGGATAAACTTCCTAATTGCAGCAGGCAGACTCTTGTAGAACTGATGTTCACGGGGGATGAGGGGCTTGCAGATGGTCTGCTCCCCGAAGCGCAGGACGCAGCTATGTCCCCCAACCTGGTGTATGAAGGGCTCAAGCATCACCCCTTTCTCCATGTAGCACTGCTGGTGCTGCAGCTGGTTATGCTGCTGCTGCTGTTGTTGCTGCTGCTTTTGCTCTGCATTCATGGCCTCCTGAGCCTGAGCCTCCACAGCCGGACCCATCCTCCTCTGGCCCTGACCACACTACAGTGGGCATTAGCCTCCTCACGCACACACACACACACACACACACAGCTCTATCTGGCAGGGGACACGCACACACTCAATCACACACTCACACAATGCAGATCCACAGAGGCAGAGGACTAGTCGTGGTATCTCGCATTAAGGTTGTTGGTTTTTGCAAGTTATTCCCACGATGTCTTCAGAAGCTGTTGTTGGGATGATGATCTGCTTCGTCTGTGCTTCTGCTGGTCAAAAACAAAGGACAGGAAGGAGGAAATAGAAGAGAAACAGAATAAAAAGCCAGGATCTAGTGGATATTTAATTCCTTTTTAACTCCTTGTCTGGCAGTTCTTGTAGCTGGGTAAAAACAGCAAGCCTCAAAGAGTCCTTTAAACGTTGAGGTTTGAAGTAGTGCTGCAACGGCAGATAAAGCAAACAGACAGATCCTGCTTGTGCCTCCACTGCAGACTGAACACACTCTGACAGCTGAGTGCTGGCTCACCACTGGTAAAGCTCTCGCAAGCCTGACACTGGGCCCGCCTACATCACAAGCAATCCACCAATCAGGAGCACCCAAAGCAGGTTGTTGGGTGGTAACCCTTGGAGGGAAAGAAGCAAGCAAACAAAGACAGTGTGGGAGGGGGGGGGAGGGAGAGAGAGAGAGAGAGAGAGAGAGAGAGAGAGAGAGCGCAAAGAAGAATAAAAACAAGGAGGGGGGGCGAAGCTGCTTTTCTCTCTGTGACAGCAGGGTTTTAACAACCTGACAGAACAAGCAGCACTACTTCCTCATATAAAGTGAGGTGCAGGGAAAGGAACTACGGAACACGGGGGAGATAGAAACTGACATTCAGACAAAGGTTGTCAAATATAAACAAAATGACTTAATAACTACACAGAAAACTTGACCTGAAAGTGCCAACAGCTTTGGTAGCTTGTGATTAATGATGATAGGCAAAACATGGTGCAAACATAAATGACCGCTCCCAGCCGGAGGTTCTCTGAAGATAAAGTGGGGTGAGAAGGTGAGGGTGACGTGAGGGGGTTGCTGAGAGTAATCCTCATCTTGCACCATCCAAGCCCTTCTTGACACAGATTATTGTAAACAGGCCAGAAAACATCAGATTAAACCAGTCACTTACTGCTGTCTGCATTTATGTGTTCACGTTGAACTGCTGGTGCGAAAGCATTACACAGATGAGTGCAAGGTGTATTATTACCAAAATGTTCATCAGTGTACGGTTGAGTGTTCGTTTGTTCCAAATATCATCATGTGTTTTTTTGTGTACATGTGAGTGTGTACTTGTGTGTGTGTGCACGTCTGAGTGCGTGTGTGCTGTACATTACAGTTGGACACTGGGTGGTTGTGAAAAGAGCAGGGTCAGAGAGCCCAGTACTAATCTCTCTGATCCTGTCTCTTGGAACACAGGAGGAAAATAGGCCAAACAAACAAGTAGAAAATAGCCACAGTTACACTTTGTGTACATGCACACAAACGCATGTAAAGTTTTCTTTCCAATGGTGGACAAAGGGGGTGGCCCCTGCAACTCCTGCAACCTACTACACCTGCTCTGATACCTTTCATCAATGAGCACCTTAATGGAATTAATATATGTTGTGTTTTTGTTGTCCGAAGGCTGCA
Source organism: Nannoperca australis (assembly GCA_036023655.1). Lineage (NCBI taxonomy): Eukaryota > Metazoa > Chordata > Actinopteri > Centrarchiformes > Percichthyidae > Nannoperca > Nannoperca australis. The sequence continues at coordinate 11,607 of JAVQJD010005248.1, forward strand.
AAATATGGTTTGATTGTGGGTAATAAATGCAACCTGTTAATCTAAAATAAAGGTCATTCCTGAGCTTACGACCACGTGCTTGTCTTGCATTGTAAACAGACAGCTTTGCAATGTATTGCATGCTATATTAAAATTAACAATCACAGAGTTAGAATAGTTAGTAGAATAATAGATAGTTGGCAATGTCAAGGGGCCAACATTAAAATGAGGATAACCTGCAAGACACCAGAGTGATATAGGTCCTTCATATAGATGATGAAATTAATTTGATTGCAGAACTATGGGGTGTCATTTACTTTTACATTACATTACATTTAGCAGACGCTTTTGGCACAAACATAAACAATCATGTAGATCAAGCAAACAAGTGACAGTATAAGCAATAAACCTGTAAATGTGTGCAGAGGAATTTAATAGGCACATGATGGAACATCAAAGCCCAAAATAGAAAAAGAACCATGCAGTGGAAATGACATAATGTAGAGAGAACAGATATAATGAAGAGACAGGGAAGTGAAAGCCATGACCTTGAAAAAGTAGGCTGAGTACAGCATGGGGCATTTTGGAGGGGCTTTTCACAGTGCTGATGAGGTGTCTGCCAGCTGCAAACAGAGACACTTGGATAAGCAGCCAACAGGAAGTTGGAATCCAGCCTCTCACCTCACACAGAGGACAACAGGCATGCAGTCAGAAGAATGTCTCCTGACAAGATCGAGAGCTTTTCTGGCCTTGAAAAAAGGGAGATTTTAATCTGTCTAACAAGGTACATCAAGGGAACAGCTTTGCAAATGGATTTCTGAGTCCTTGGTTTGTGGCTCTCTTCTTGAGCCTGATGATTATAGGTCAGTCAATGACAATTTTTGTTTCTTCCATGACAGCAAGCAAGATTCCGGTTCAATTGGGGAACTAGACTTACTGCTTACACTGCAACTGAGCTGGCTGTAGTGATCTGACACACAAAAATGGCCCTGTTAAAAACCAATCGAATTTCCCCATAAGACAAACAATATATAAAGCTCGCTTTGGATAAAAGCGCCTGCTAAATGCCTAAATGTAAATGTAATATACACCAATCAGCCAAGTGAAGTGAAGAACAGTGATTATCTCGTTACAATGGCACCTGTCAGTGGGTGGTATATATTAGGCAGCAAGTGAACATTTTGTCCATTGATGTCAGTTGATGTGTTGGAAGCAGGACAAATGCCAAACTGTGATGGTTAGACGACTCTGTCAGATCATCTCCAAACCTGCAGCTCTTGTGGGGTGTTCCCGGCCTGCAGTGGTCAGTATCCCAAATGTGGTCCAAGGAAGGAAACCGGTGAACCGGCCAAGTCTCATTGATGCGCGTAACAGTCTTCTACGTGTTCTGATTATTAATATTTTTTTGGGAAAAAATCTAATATCTGTGACAACAGAAGAAAAGCTCTATGAATGTGATCGGCCATCTTACTACTACTGTTTACTTTCATTGTGCATTTTGCAATGCCCTTCGTTGATGACGCATCCTTGGTTTCAATGGTTCCACTCAAAACACAGGCTGGTTCTCTAGATAGCACCATGGTTTCAAAAATCCTCAGCGGAACTGGTCCAAGAACCGGAGCTAATTTGGTGCAAAGAGGCATGAGGGAAGAAGTAAGGACACACATAGTCGAGGTCACCAGTCCATCACAAACACAGACAGGCCATCACAATTTCATTGAGAGCCATTTGCAAAGCTGAAGTTCAAAGTTTGTATAAAAGTATCTCAGTTACTGGCGTTCAGTGCTTTTCTGTAGCTGTTGCCATGGAAAAGAACTACCAAAGAAACAGCAGGAATAGCTGAATACCAATCCTAGAAAACATGTTCACTGTTTCTCTCATTCTCATAAATTTGCTTTGCTACTTGCATTAGCACTAATATGCTTTACACTGGGACAAAAACCATCACAAAGCTGTTTTATTGATAACTGGCACTTTAAAATCAAAAGTCACATGTCAATTTCAATACACATGCATGTGTTTGGCTTGGTGGGGCAAACTGCAGACCCTTTGAGGACAAGATCAAGGACCAGAAATCAAACCTTGCTGTAAAGGTGACGAAAGCCACCATGCGTCCCTTCTGCTCCATCATTCAGAGCTATTCAGAGTCAGTCATGCAAACCACTGTCTCAATGTTCTCACCACGATCAGCACATTTACAGAGATCAAAGGAGTCCACTTAGCAAACCTAATCTGGGAGCATTAATCTATCAACAACAACAGGGCAGCAAAGGGGACAGAGTGAGAGCAGGTATGTCATCGAGGTTATCAAGTGAGTCGATGTTTCATTGAATCGAGGCTGCAGCAGCTCCGGAGGGCTTTACAGCACGTTCAGGCGTCCTAGAAATGTGATAGCTAGATATGTCTTTATTAAGAGGGCACGTGTGGTGTGGGTGGTAGGTGTTGGTGAGTGGAGGGGAGTGCAGGAAAGAAGGGTGGATGAGGTCTGTCTTTGCCCTTGTGTGGCCATGGACATTGGAGGAAAAGGAGGCGGCTAATAAGGAGGTGCTGAGTGAATTTAGATATAAAACACAAACAAGGTGAAGGGCAAGGGAAGTAACAAAGAGCATGCATACATACAAATATATCTGCAAAGGTCTATCGCATGGTTTTTACTTTCAGAAAACAAACAACCACTGCTGTATGCCTCTAATAAATGTTATTTGTATGCTCTGTATTTTCCATGCTTCTGAGAACTACTTTGTGTGTGTTTTTGTACTGCTGACCTTATCAACTTCAAGAGCCTTAAAAGATTTAGGACGAGACAAATAATCTGAATGAGGTGGCATGAGTCTGGATTTACCTGGACCGATTTACACAGAGGCCAAGGGGAAATGTGCATAGGCACATTGACTCATACTCATCTGCGCAGATCACACATGTAGAAAGGCAGTCAACAGAGCAACGCATACACTAAAATCTACCTCTGCTGCCAGAAGCCTGGCACCTGGCAGGGGTGCAGTGGAGAAAGGCTGATCTCACCTGTGTGTTGATTCGCAAGGTCATTTACCAGATTGATCACCTCACATGACATCACAACAGATAAAGCCACCAACACAATCCTCATGGGTCACCAAACACCTAAGCCCCCACTAAAAATACCACATGCTATAAGCAATTCAGGCCACAGAGTAGCTATGATTAAACAGAGTCTGCTCCATGCCAAATGCAGGAGACAAATAAACACGGGGATCATAGAGAAGGGAAACAATTCGCCGGCTGCCACTACAGCCGCATAGGGCAGACATTGAAGTCATATGGCTGCACACACTGTTAAGTCCTGGTGACAGGACACGTCAACCCTGACAATCTACGTTTGATCTAGTTATGAATGTAAATATAACAGACAGTAACAAAGACTAGAAACACCTCACGCTAATGTTCTTTCTTCAGTCTTCAAATACGACATTTAGTTTATTTCCTCTGTATTTAGTCTTTGCTTAGGACTGTATGGAGAGAACATGAGTGATGCTTGCAAAACAAGATCCATACCATACAAGGTAAAAGGGGCAAGACTGCCTTACCGTGTCACAATCGTCTACATGAATGCGTGTGTGAGTATTGGGTGCGTCCCACCCTCACCAGGACCTGCTTCCTGTTTAACATCTCTAGTCTCTTCCTGAACAGGGAGGTAAAAGATGTGAAAAAGGACAAAGGAAGAGCAAACAGAAAATGGAAGGGAGATGTGAGCACTGTGATGAGGGGAGACGGAGAGAGATTATGAGGAAAGGAGCACACCAGGTTTTTGGCTTCATAATTGGCCTAATTAACTTGCAAATGAGAATAACGGCACAAAAATATCCTGCCAGTGTTCTTTTTCATAAACGAGGGTAAGTGACAATGGTGAACTATCACTATTATCAATATTGTCAAAAGCCTGTCAATAACACTTCATAAACAATAGTAATAACTGTAACACAGACAGCTTTAATGTTGTTATACCATTGCGTTTCTTGATGTCCCAGCAAAATTTCAACCCAAGAAACGTTACAGACCAATTCCCTTCGGTCTCAGTGAGGTCCTGGTTGATTCCAGGAAAGGGGGACGTGAAATGGGAAATGGGAATCTGGAGATACTGGAGATATGTCGTACAAAGGGTGGAGCTTGGACTGGCAGGACAGCGAAGATGATGATGGTTGATAAGAAAGACGTTCTAACTGGAGCAAGCACAAAGTTGGGAGGGGCAGGATTAAAGCTGTGAGTGCTCAGAGGAAAGGGGGACAAATAGAACTTGTTCTGGAAGAAGCTATTTCACATTAATTATCCAATTATTTAGACTCACAGCTCTGCCAAGAGCAACGGACACTCTCCCAAATAGTCTTTAGATTCTTGCAAAGGAGATGGCTGGGAAACAATGCCTGTATTTAAAACAATTTGGTCTTTTTTTACTTAAAATACAATGCAGGATTGACTAATAATAGGATTTACAGTGCTTCTCTTATAGATTGTATAAGGAGGTCTTCCTAGTATGTGATAATTCAGTAGTACTGCCAACGTCTGTGACTAAAAATAAACTGTCACTGAAATAAGGGAGTACTTAAAGCCGTAAAGCTCAGCAACTCTGGACAGGAAATAAGTATATAGACGTCACACACTTCCTGGATTTAGGCCTAAAGTATCCACACTTCTCAGAGTCATTAGACAGGGACTCCATTGGATTCAGTCCATTGACACAATGCTGTACACCAGCTCTAGCAGCTCTCATCTGGCAGAGAACGAACTGCTAATGAGTTCTTACACTACTGAATGCCTCCCGCACACTGTGGTTTTATTGCTGAAACAAGATGTGCCATTCATTCACAGCATCATAGGGCACTGCATAATTATTTAATTTGTCATTGAGCTAAAATGCATAAAAATATTCTGAATTCCTTCAAGATTCCCTTGGTTTTGTGCTTTTGTTCTGTTTCTTTTTTATGTGTATCATATTTAGAAAAACTAGAAAAGCCTTGTACAGTGACATTAAGCCCACATTCCCTAAGTTGCTTTGGATCTGGCATTCTCCTCATAAAGGCCTGTACTGGACTGGCTGTGTTCCTCCTCTGCAGCTGAGGAAGAGCAAAGGGCATTGGCTCACCCCCACTTTGTTGTTCAGTTTCTAGGAAGCTTCATAGAGAGAACAGCAAAGCGGTCTCTTGTGTCCCCCAACAGCACTATGGCTTGGTTGGAGAAAACCTCTGGCTGAATAACCTGTTGTTTGGGCATGGTCCTCTCATACGG
>JAVQJD010005254.1:0-10419 GCA_036023655.1 Nannoperca australis
CCCCCCCCCCCCCCCCCGCCCCCCCCCCCCCCCCCGCCGCCCCCACAAGGAGACCGAGAGCACGGTCTGGAGCGGGGGGAGTGAGATGGAGGCACATAGTAGAGGAGTTATAATTGAAGAGTTGTTGCCTGAAGCCTGAAGGACAGCAAATGAATGATGTGGCAAAAACAGACAATGATAGTGATAAAAGGGGAAGAAGCGAAGAAGAAAAAGAAGAGCAACAATGAAAATAAGCTTTTTGATTCACTTTTCAAGATTTTGTTTTTGTGATTTTTGTCTCCTCTGATTCTAAGAGATCACTCGGCAGTGATTACAGATACAGTATGTTTGTGAATTATCATAATTTCGGACTAATTGCTGACTATTTATATTTATAAAACCTCATATTTAGAATGAATGGCTTCAGGGTTAACAACTTATCCTTAACTATACTTCAACAGGATATTAATGTATATTAATTAAATATTAACTATATTCACTCTGGAAGCTACGTTGGCAGATAAAGACTGTAAAAACATAAACTTCATTAATTTCCTCTAAATCAGTGGTTCCCAACTCAGGGATTGGACCCCTGCAAGAGGTCATGAAATTAATCTGATCTATTAAAATGTTTTACTTAATATTTTGCTCCACTAAATTTCAGAGTGAAATGTTGTTCTTTATAATCAGCTACATTTATATTTGATCAAGCTTTTACATTCAAAACATGTGGTCAGTTTATAAAATATGATGCATTCCAAATAAAGCTCCACCTTAAAATGCTGTTTCTGTGTTTATGCATTAATAATGATATAATATAATATAATATATGATATAATATATACTGCATGATAATGTAACACTTTGACAGGAACCCTTATGCCCAAAAAACAGTTTTACATTTGATATTCTAAATTTATTGCTAATACTTTTGTACTTTTACTTCAGAACTTTTACTTGTAACAGTATTTTTACAGAGGGCTCTTGCTACTTTGACTTAAGTAAAATATACAAGTACTTCTTCCACCATTGATCTTGCATATTGTGAAATTATTACTTGGATAGAAAATACAATAAAATTACATTTTGATTATGTTCACTTTATTGGATTTTCGTTTATATTTGCTTCCCACTTGCAAAATGCTTTGCTTTTACCTCTAGAAGCACAAGGCGCCCTGAATGCATTGTATTGTATTCTACCCGGTGTTTATCTATTAATAGCAACAAGTGGAGTGAATAGAGCGATCATCACTGCCAGCATCTCTTCACCTCTGCCTCGGCATCCTCCTGTAAGATCTCTAGTTTCACCTTGAGTGGAAACATTGTCTTCATTATCCGGTCTCCAGCCTGTACTGTGTATCTTTTCTGCTTTCCCTCTCACTGCTGTGAGGCATCAGACACCGAGGGACCGGACATAAAGTATAAAGCCCACATGATGTAATGCAAAGCAATACAATAGTTACTACTGTTCCTTTAGTTGTTTGTGTTTTGTGTCTGTGAGCAGCTTTGAGGACTTTGTGGTGGTGTTGTGCTGGACTGCATTATATTAAAATGTGTTTCAATATTTTGTCCATCTCGTTTACACAAATGGAGAATCAAAAGGGTTACATTAAATATAATGTAATCCAGATTCAGGTTCACGTTTTAATAACTGAAACTTACATGGGATGGAAGTACAAACAACATATATAATGCAATAATGACAAAACATTTGCACTTGATAGGAATGAGACCTTACGTAACAACTTGACAACTTAAATTATTTAATTAACATTTACTCCCTCAATTTTAATCTGACTGAAATAACAAAATGAACCTACATTTTTTAAAACGCATTCTTACATTCAAACACAACGTGTTGCTTGTCCCCCTGATGGCTGTCAAGGTTACGGACCCTCTGATTGCAATCAGGTAGCTTTTTTCACCAAATTTGCAGGAGGCAAGCTGTAATTTACCTTAATCTTGAACCACAAATCAACACAAATACAAGACTTGCAACCCATTCATGAGTATGTGAGAGCCCTGTAGAACTTGACGTTCCTCTTTGTCCGTCCAAATTATGCTTGTCCACAGGGACATGTAAGTAAATGACTGATGTTGTGTTGCAATGCATTACTTTTATTAACTTCTAGTGTCTAGTCTTTGTGGACTGTGAATGCACATTTCTCAAGAACATGTCCTTGGATGCTGACAGTGAGAGTAATGCCCGTCACTGCGACACAACAGTGAACATACAGATAAGAAGAGAAAGAGGTTTCGACGCAACAGCCTGCAGGTAAATGTACCAAGGCCAAATAAAAGGCAGAAGTGTTCTACATCAGAGTTCATGCCCACAGGAAAGTGCTCTACCTTAGGCTACAAGCCCAACCAATAAAAATAGTGAGCACAAGCCATTCAAGCCCAGCCAAGAGAAATATATCAAATAAATAGTCAGCCAGAAAGCACTCACAGAGCGAATACCTCTGCCAAGGCTGCACAGGCATATAAATGTGTACTTTTTAATGATAGAAAATTATGTTAGAAACCTGGATCCAAAATGTGCTTCTAAGTGATAGATAACCACGCTAACTAGCTGATGGTCAAGGTAAAACAGAAGTATGCAATAGAAAAATCTAAATTATATCGCCAGCTTTTTTTTTTTTTTTAGGGAAAGAGAGAGGAAGCAGGAAAAAAAGAGAGTTTATTTTTCAAGATGTGACACAGTGGATCCTCCGCCAAAGTAATTAACAGTACAAACACAGCTCTGACCCTCTCTCTGCACTTCTCCTCACACCGTGGTGTGTTTGAATGAGGACACACTTGTTTGTTCTGTCCAGGAATACACATCTTTGCCTGCAGGGTTTTTTTCTCTCACCTGTCTACTTAAATACAGTCAGTGTTGCTCGTTGTTGTCTTTAATCAGGCAGGTTCACTGAAGAACTGCCTACCTTCACGCAGCAATGCCTTTGAATGTCGGCTCCTGTACGGGTGTCACAGGAGGGGCAGCTGCAGGTCAGCAGGTAGAGCATGTTTGACTTTAATTGTAGGGTTAGTGGTTTAAACCTCACCTCCTCCTGCTGTTGCAGGTGTTGAAGATGTTGAACCCCAAATTGCTTTAAATGTGTGTATAAGGAAATAAATGTAAGCTGCTTTGGACAAAAGCATTAGCCAATTGAATGTAAGGGGTCAGTTATGGACTTTGTGCAATGCTCAGAGACACTCTTGGCAGTAGTTGTTAAGGAAGGGTCATTGTCTGGTTTCACTGATTACAGCCATACAGATGTTGTAATACTCAATTGAGGCGAGCCTCTTGTGGCAAAACACTGAATTGCATTCCTTTGTGTGAAAATAACAGTAATAGATAGTGATGACATTTAAATTCCAGAGATGAGGAAATAATTCAAATTTTAAACAAATCCAAATTTTCAGACCTGTATGTAAATAGAACATACCAAAAAATAATCAAGATAAAGACTATGTAAATAAAATAATTGTAAAAATCTACACCAAACCCACAACTTCCACCGGAAACTTAAGGAATCAGTTCCCCTGCAAAGCCATTTCCCTTGTAGGGCTTACTTCATGGACACAGAGCATCCCAGGCTTCAGAAGCGGGATGAGATGCTAGTACACCACACACACGCCACAATCCCCCGTCAAAAATGGTTCCCCACTGTTTCTCATCATACCTCTTTGCCACACTGATACAAGCGCCACAGCATCAAACATGATGAGTCCAAAGCTCCGTGCGGTGCCGGGACGTCTTGTTTTGTACTATACACCGCAGTAGGCAAAGGATAAGGACATTTATCACAAGATGCAGGGTTTTCGGCAGGATTTTACGCCATTATATCAAGCATTCACCATCTGAAGGTACAGCCAATATAAATTCACTGTATCTCTGAAATGACCTGTGATTGGCCAAAGTCTCCCGTCACGGGATTGATTTTCTGAAGCCTGGAAACAGAGCCAAGAGGAGGGGGAGAGGTAGACTGCTTGAATTACAATATGCTAAACGGTTATTATGGCATTTTTGCCCAACTTTTACCGAACAGACTGCCTACCCTACCTTTAACTGCCTTAGCCCAAACATCTTATAAAAAATAAGCTTTTTTGCCAATATTTAATAAATGTTTCTCTTATGTGTTTAATAGGAGAGTCTAAAGCTGCTCACCTTCTGTGTTCTAGTTGTTAATATTTGCATTCTCTTTTTCTCTGGGCAGCCATGTTTTCCTCTTTTCTTTTTGTCTCTCTCGCATGCACACATGCCCACAGGACAATAAGATCCTTTGACAGGCTGGTAAGGTCAACCCTCGGGCTGTGTGATAGCTTCACTCCAGGGGTCTGTAGTGGAGATGGGCATAAACATTCCCCCCCTTTACCCACCTGACACTCAGAGATTAATTTCAGATTGTGCGTGTGTGTATGTGGTGGCGGGGGGTTAGTTAGTGTGTGTGTGTGTGTGTGTGTGTGTGTGTGGGGGGGTCCTCCTTTTCATAGGAATACATAAAAAAAGAGGTAACAAAGCAGTGGACGTCAAGGATAAATGTTATGGTCATTGAAGCGTATAAGCATCATGATCCATCTGCTTTGTCTGCTACTATTCTGCTGTTCTCCTGTGTGTGTGTGTGTGTGCAGAGAGCGAGAGAAAGAGAGAGAGAGAGAGTACCAGGTTAGTGACACATTTAGGCATGCTCATAATGAGACATGCAGCTTACATAGTTAAAACAAATGAAGTGTGCAGGAAGAAAACCTTTCAAGAGCATTTACAGAATGCCACATCTCACCCCTTTTGTGAAATTACATAGATTACACACATTCCATTATTATCTTGTGCAGATGAACTCAGCTCACATGTGTCACACAAATGAGTATGAACTTTAAGATGCAGATTATAAATGGTGGAAACGTATGTGAGTGTTACTCTTCTTTTCCATGAATTGTATTATTTGACAATATCACAAACTGGACAGAAGACATAATACACTATTTGTATCTGTGAACTTCCGGTTTGAGTTTTTATGTTCTCGATATATGCTGGGGATTGAACACGTCCACTGGTGTCTGTGTTTCTGTTTGTGAGATTGCATTTAAAAAAATCTAACTTAGTTTTGGTGAATTGCTTCAAATCAATTCAAACTCACACCAACAGGACCTTATTAAAAAGAGCTTTAACTTCATCCCATGCAACAAGACATCAGTGGCATCCTCTGGGGGCTACCTACCTCATCTTACCAAGCTTTGTGCAGGAGCAGCAGAAAAAAAAATAAAATAAAGGTAATTTGATATATTTTCAATCATGAGGAACAAACATAACAAGCACAGGTAGATAATTGTGGCTCTCTGTTTCGGTTTTATTGTCCTTGTGCAAGCTTGTACACCACATCATCAGAAAACTCCACACAGCACCTTTAACCGTCCAGTGACGCTGATGGGAATCTTAACTGCTAACATGAAATTCAGCTTTTTCACAGAGACAAAAAATAGCCAGTTCATAGATGTCCCTCACAAGTCTAGCTAAACCTGCACACACAAACACACACAAACCTGTAGCGCAGCCCCGTTCCCATCTGATAACATCTCTCTTATAGATTGTTTTCCACAGCTGAAGCAATTTCCTTATCGTGTTCCATGTCAGCCGTGAAGATAGTCTGGGGAGTTCATGTTTTTTCACGTGATCATTTTAAGATTTTCTCATGGATGCATTTGAATAAAACATCTGTGCGAGCTTCTAATATTACCATAATCACTATCCTATACTGAGATGTGTTTGTCAGAATCTGCCATTCACCACATTAGGAATGAGTTTATTTTTCCTGCCGATTGATTTTCCTTATTCTATCTCAGGTCCACTTATATCCCTCTGTATATATATATATGGTGTGTGAACACTTGCGCTCTTAAACAAACCTTGACCACAGACTTTAAGGAAGGCAAATGTGAACATGAATGTGAGCTCTTGATTCTTACTGTACGGTATCCCCTCTTCTCATTTCAGATAACTTGATTCCAGTGGTACATCCATCCTCCATCTGTCCAACAAAAGCACTGCGATACAGTGCTAGACATCAGTCATGAGACGAGATCAGAGCACGGTATCAATGCTTTATTATATGTTGCCTTTTGAAAAGAAAAAGAAAAAGTAATATTAATTACTTATTCTTACCCTTCAAACTGTATACTGTCTACTGTATTAGTGAGCCTTTCAAAAGATGTTTTCCTCAGTGAGACTGCCTGAAAAATTTACTTCATTTAAAAAAAGCATAAAACATGACATTGAGAAGCCCACACATAACTGGTAATAGCCTACGTTTATAGTAATTTGAGAGGCGTTTAAGGTCATGCTTTGTGAAGCTCTGAATATTGTGCATTGTTCAGATAGTATTCTCAGTTTCTTACAGTATTTCACTGCAGCCTTTGTTGTGTTTTTACTGTACCTGTTTGAGAGTACCTGAAGCTGCCAGGTGCATCAGCGTTCATGCTGGGTGTGAAGCTCATATGAGATTGTTGATTTCTGCATTATTACTGAATCTGGGTGCACTTTGATGCACTTGCCTGATGTGTGTGTGTGCTCCTCTCACACTCAGCCTTGTGCTTAGAGGTTATGAAGTTAATATGGACTGTGGTGTGCGATGCATGACACTCAGAAGTGTTTGCAGAAGATACACACTCCCCTATCACCCCTGCACGACTGTGTGGCGGCGTGTGCGTGGAGAGAGAGAGAGAGAGAGAGAGAGAGAGAGAGAGAGAGAGAGAGAGAGAGAGAGAGAGAGAGAAGCTGTTTAAAATCAGCAAAAAAACGTAAAAAATTACATTAAGCTATTCAAAAACTATATCATATCAAAATGTATAGACTGTTGAGTCTCTTAATCTACTGCCATAATTGATAATGTATTTATGCTAAATCTTAACCTGCCAAATGGTAACTATAGATGCCAGACAATAATTGTAATGGAATAAAAAGTGCAATATTTTCTTCTAAAATGTAGTGGAGTAGAAGTATAAAACAACATACAATCTGAAATGTGCACGTAACTTTACAAAATGGTAAGTCGCCTATAGGTAATTGTACTTAGTTACATTCCACCACTGATGCCAAAGCAGAAAAGAAAGAGAAACGCGTCTTTCCCTCGTGTCACAATTACATATTGACGGGCGACAGCTCGACATGCAACACTTTTTTTCTCAAACTCACCCATGATCAGACTGAAGAGTCCCATTCCTTTGCGCCTCCTCTCTCTCTCTCTCTCTCTGTCTCTCTCTCTCTCTGTCTCTCTCTCCCTCTCTCTCTCACTCAACATTCCGTATCAAAGAAACAGCAGAGCGGTGTGAGGAGAAAGTTGAAGGAGGACCGAGAAGCGGGGAGCTGCTGCCGACACAATCTGCTCAGCACCACGGACAGCGAACGGCTTGGAGCTCGGTCACAAGACATCTATCGGTGCTGATCAATAATCGGAGAATCAGAGGACTGAAACGAGATTGCGGAGTTTGCTTTGGCGGAGGGGTCTACTCATTTTAATTTGATCACACATGGGACTTGGAGTTTTTCTCTGCTCTCCAAAGTAAGCACGTTCTTGTCTTGATGTCGGAATAAATGATTCATGTATCGATGGTTGTAAAAATGCAGCTTTCTGTTGGGAGTACAGGTCATTGCGTATAGAGTTGAGATTCCGCTGGTGCAGGTACAATCTGCACAACAGCATCGCTTACATTCAGAACACAGGCATTATTACAGAGCGTGTAGCACCGGGCGTAAAAGCCGTGGCACTGTTCCCGGCGATACTCCCGCTTGACGCACGACACAGCGCGGGAGTGAGGTAAAATGTTGTTAAAAAGTGGTGACTACGATTATTCATCTGTGGTGTAGGATACATGGCAACACGTGTTTCTCTTTGGAGTTTGCTCATGGAGCAAGAAAAAGACACACAGGGTATTTCCATTGAAAGAGTACCGGTAGGTGTTCTCGGCTGTGGTCAGCGCGCACCCCTGCATGCATGCTTTGAGTCCCTCTCTTGCGCGCACAAACACCCACTTAACGCTCAGCTATAGGTCCGATAGTTCGAACCACGTTTTCGTGTGATTCTCCTCCTGTTTCTGATCCAAAGTAAAACATGAACACCAGCACAGCGGAAGTAAAGACTCGTTGAAAACAGGAGGAAACACGTCTGCTTCTGGACTCTGTGGCGAGATCTTCCTCTCTGAAACCCACAATGGGGTCCCTGGACCAGGCGTACTGGTTTCCCCTTTCATCAGATCTCAACTCGTCATCTGCAGCCAGTCCCTCGCCCTTCCTCTTTTCCTACCCCCACCTCTTCAACACCTCCTCCAACCTGTCCACTCAAAGTGCCCCCTTTCAGGGCAGCAGCACTCTGATCACAGCCGTCATCTCCCTCACGGTCTTCATGGTGGGTCTGACAGGCAACACTCTGGCCATCTATGTGGTGCTGCGCTACGCCAAAATGAAGACGGTCACCAACATCTACATCCTGAACCTGGCCGTGGCCGATGAGCTCTACATCATCGGGCTCCCCTTCCTCACCACGCAGAACGTGCTCTCCTATTGGCCGTTTGGCTCCTTCCTGTGCCGCGTGGTCATGACGGCAGACTCTATGAATCAGTTCACGTCGATTTTCTGCCTGACGGTCATGTCCATGGACCGCTACCTGGCTGTGGTTCATCCAATCCGCAGCACCAAGTGGAGACACCCCCGTGTAGCCAAGGTGGTGAGCGCAGCCGTGTGGGCCGTGTCCTTCGTGGTGGTCCTGCCTGTGGTCATCTTCTCTGATGTTCAGGTATTAACTTCATCCCTGGTCGCCACTCTTTCTCTCTTAAGTGCAAATGAGCTTCAATGAGTAGCTGCCTCTGATGTCAAATAAGCAATTTTCTACTCAGTCTAGTCAAAACTTTATACTGGACCACCAAACACAGTGAGTTGACCCCTGTAGTTCAATCTCAAACTAGCATTAGTACAGACATTATGTAATTAGTCATCTTGGTAGCTCCACATTATGTTGTAGTTCATTCTCTACAAGTTTCATTTCTAAATTTAAAAAACATTTACTTGCTGGTTGTATAAAGATTAAAATTATCTTTCTTTTGTCTTTGCCAATAAAGGCAACAACAAATATATAAGAACAACCAAAATGATAACACACAAATACATGTGAAGCACATGTCTGCATGTTGTATATATTGTGGTACAGATGCAAATGAAGCTATTCTAAAACTCTTTCCCATCAGTGCCTTCAAATAAACATTTGTGATTTACAGAGTAACCTCACATATTGCAAACTAATGCAAGAAACAACCAAATTCACTGAACTGAATTTCAATCATTATTTTCATGCTCAACTTGCCAAAAACAAAGATGAAACTGCCATCTTTAAAATGATGCTCCCAGATGAAGGCACAAGGCCAAAAGGTGTCAGAGTGGCTTTTAACACTTCATTTAAATTTTAACTTTAAATTATATTTTTTACCAACGACAACAATCACGTGTAATGTTAATTACAGTAGTGGTGATAAGTGAGCTGGGTGACACACCTGACTGTAGTTTATCATAAATTTTACCATTTTTCAGCTCATTGTTTTGGTTTTGTGGCTCAATGTTTTTGTCTCTCTACAACCTACTGGCAACAGTTGCTCTGATGAACCCACTGAACTAACTAACTTGGTTGGCTGATGAATAGTGGAGTATTTAACAGCTAAAGAGACAATATTTCCCTTCTTATCTGTTGGATGTGTTTGCTATATCAGCTTAAAAGTTAAATTAGGTTAGTGCCGTGTTAACTGGTTTTCACTGCACCAAAGCTGCCAAAAAAAAAATCCATTAATGCAGGCTAAAGGTATAAATTTAATGGAAACAAAGTTTCTGTCTTCTTGTATGTCTTTGTATTTATGGTTAGACCTGAAGGGCTTTGGTGGAAAGAATGTGTGAGTTATTGAAATGCTAAGTTGAAGTAAAACAGTCTTGTTCAGAATTTCAGCAGACACTATTTTATGTGCATGGAAAGAAAAGCATGGCAAGTTCTGTAAAAGTGAGAAAACACAAAAGCTTTTAGAAGAAAGGTACGAGGAGAATGTAACTCCTGACAAAGTTGCAATGATGTCAGTACTTTGCTGCTGAAGGCCACTGGTTTGATAACTACAGGACAAAAGGCCTTGTTGGGTAAAAAAGTTAAACTTGTCAGGGTTAGCCATGAGGTAGCAGGATAAGGACCCAGTCGCAGACAGGCAGCTCCAGGAAAACCAAGGTATTTATTTACAAACACGACGACCAAAAAACCAAAAACAGGGAAATGTACAAACCGTAGGAAGGTAGGTAGTAGACAAACATGAACACAGCAAACACAGACAATGATCCGACAAGACACAGAGGGAAGGGACTGCTATATATAAGCCAGGGAAAACGAGGGGATCAGACAAAAGTGAGTGACGAGACACGTGAGTGCAATCAAAAAA
>JAVQJD010005265.1:0-10845 GCA_036023655.1 Nannoperca australis
TCTTGACTCTATTTTCTATTCATTTCACAACGTATGGTGGTGAATAAGTGTGACTTTTCATGGAAAACACAAAATTGTTTGGGTGACCCCAAACTTTTGAACGGTAGTGTATATCTAAGTAATTAGTGTGTAATTAAAGCACAATAAGGGCTGATAATGTATGACACATCTGTCACTCACTAAAGCAGGTTTAAGGCTCGACTGGTGTTTGAGGCACAATAATACACCACAATTATTATTATAACAAGACTGAAGATGGCACATTTCAATGTGCTAGATGTGCAGACACATCGGTAAAAGTTATTAGGATAACTAACGTACGGGTGATTTCACCACTTAAAGTTGCTATTTGCCAGAAAGTGTGACAAATTCTTAGAATAAAATGAAATTCAATGCAAATACACCACAAGCTGCAGCTACAGACAGAACTCCGTAGAGTTGCATCTATGACCCTTTGCCACAGCGGCAACAAAAATACAGCATCATTCATTCACATCATTAGTATTACAGCTACAGGGCTGCATTTGATAACCTTCAAACTGTATTCGGTGAACTTAAAAAAAAAAAAAATCTATCACAAACCATGCTCATTCCTGTATGTGTCCCTGCAAGGCTCAGTACCAGGTCCGGACTACACCTTCGCTCACTTGTTGTAGCTTTACTTGTTCCCTGCGGGAGCACCTGCGTGGCTCGGGTTGAGATGCTGACCATGAACCTGCGACATCCCCGGTCGGGCTTTGGGACCTTTGTTGCATCTCTCTTCCTTTCAAATCCTGACCTTTGTCTGATGTTCACGATAACAACAAAACCATGAAATAACAAATGTACTCTAGCTGTTAGAAATTGGGTAAAATTGCGCTGTGAATTATTGTGACACATAATTTAAATGAAATGTTTCACCAGCTCACTTTCACAGCAGGTGCCTGTGTGAGATACATTCTAAACATTTAACGCGTTACTTTTGTGGACACCACTGTTGCATAAAAACAAACCCAGAAAATCTGAATAAATGAGTGATGTTTTTAAGGTAATAATTTAACACTGCTAATAACCGCTGCAGAGATATCAGTGACTGAAACACCCTTCTGCTTCTGATGACTTGACCTTTCTGACCTCACCAATCTGCCCCCGACCATTAAAATAATACAATTGTTACTTCCCTCTTTATCTCTGTCTGTCTTTACCTGTCTCTCTCCCCGGCTGTCTCTTCCTGTCTGTATCTCCCTATACGTCCCTCTCTGGTTCCAACAGCTGCTTGATGCTTGTGACAGGCGGTGCGATAGTGCTGACAGGCTGGAGACGGTTATCAGAGAGGGCTGCCACGAGAGGCTCCGCCTGGATAAATTGAAAATTGCGAATGAATATCCTGCTCAGCACGTTTCTTTTTTTTTTTTTTTTTATTCATCAGCCATTATGTCAGATGACCTTTTGGGCGTCAGGCTCAGCTGATAAAACTCCAAACGACAACACTCGGCTCTGATCCAATTTTCAACACTGTCCCCTCCCTCCCTCCTCGTCCTCGTCCTCGTCCTCGTCCTCCTCCTCCTCCTCCTCCTCCTCCTCCTCCTCCTCTCCGTCATCGTTCGACCCAGTGCCAGGGAAAATGATAGGCTTTCAGGAGAGCGTCCATTGTGCTGCAGATGAAGAGGTTTTGTTTGGAGGAGATGGCCCTGAGGTGTGTGTGTTTGTGTGTGAGTGTGTGTGATGAAGGAAGTGTGAGGGGTGTGTGAGTTTAGGGGCACCTTGCGTGGCCTGGCCTGGCCTCGTCTTGGTTCCACCGTTGTTGTCCAATCACGGCGAAGATGAGAGGCCAGGAACGTGTGAGCGTCTGGAAATACAGCGGGGCTATGGGAGCAGAGAGAGAGCTGTAAGGGTATAATAAACACTAAGAGCAGATGTCACTCTAAATGCCTTTTCCTGGGTGGGTCAGTGTGTGCTAACATTGACTGACGTGTGTGTGTGTGTGTGTGTGTGTGTGTGTGTGTGTGTGTGTGTGTGTGTGTGTGTGTGTGTGTATGGGGGGGGGCTGTGTATCATCTCAGGAGAGGAAAAAGGAAAAGAAGGAGCAGAGCTGATTCTCTCAGTCTATCAGAAGCTCTATCCGTCTGTAATTGAATTCTCTCCCTCTCCCATTGTTGTTGTCTTTGTCTCTGGGGACTGGATGGTCAGATCTTTCTCAGGTGGAGCTGCATTACAGAATCTATGTTCTACCTTACACACACATTATAAAAATAGCTTAGTGCCAGTTTGTCCAAAATACTTTTTTTTATGTGTGTGTGAGATTAGTGTGAAAGGCAAGTGATCTGAAGTATCCACTGCTCCACGCTGACACTTAAAGTTAGAAACTTAAAGTTCAGATTTTTTCAAGTTTATCTTAACACCATAAGAGTGATGGGATGCTGTAATCTTTCCCCCTCTCCATACTGGCCATGAGGAGATCCTCACATGCTGTAGTATAAGGAGTTAGGGACAAAATCAACAGTCCTTGTTCTGAAAATGCAGAGTTTATAGTATGACGTCTGGGCAGCGTTTCTTTGTTGAGCTGCAGCAAAACACTGCAAGTGAACCTACGAACAACTGCCCGGTCAAACATACCCACTTGATTTGCAAACTCATGTTAGCAAAGTACACGTATTGCATCATGATAGAAGTACGATTTAAGCATTTTTATTTTGTAAAAGAGACTGACTGCCTGGTAGAAATTACGTTTATATACAAATAATGAGGAAATGTTAACGTGTCTGGCAAGTTGCAAAAATGTAGATTCTGATCGTATCAGTAAATTGTTCATTGACAACTGACGAATTGTCAAAACATCTGATCTTGCAGTACATTATCCACTAGTGACTTCTACATTACAGCAATACACTTTTTATGGCAATGTTTATCCACTGGTTGCACTGATTTTATCATAATAAATACAATATTGCACTGAACGTTCAGGTGTGTTGCCATAAAACATAATCCGATATCAATGCTATGTCTTATGATGGGGCTGTTCTCTGCTGTAGAATGTAGGTGTGGAGGTTTTCTGTCTCTACAACCTTTTCTTCTTGTTAAAACATGAAAAGTTGCTTCCAAGCCTCCTCCATCCAAACCTCCCTGCCCTCTCTCCTACACCCAACTACAGGTTCATCTGCCAAAAAGTACCAAAGTACCTAAGTCGTGTTCTCTGGACAGAAATGAGAAAGCTGTGACATGCTTATTTGTTTTTTGTTCTGAAAGACTGCAAATTTGTGGCACATGACTTTTTTTGAGCCTATGAATGGTTCCATATTAACATATGAATGTGCGTATATGTGTGTGTGTGTTGGTACAGACTGCCAATGCTCTCATCAGCGTGTGTGTGTGTGTGTGTGTGTGTGTGTGTGTGTGTGTGAATGAAAATTGTATTCAGTTATGTGTTGTCTCTCTCTGTTTACAAGTGTGTCTCAGCATGTGCCTGCATCTGTGTGTGTGTGTGTGTGTGTGTGTCTGCGTGCGTGCGTGCGTGCGTCTGTGTGTGTGTGTGTGTGTGTGTGTGTGTGCAGCTGTCCCAGGTGTGCGTTATTAATCAGTTATCAGGGCAGTTTATTTGCTGTGTGACAAGTTGCAATTTCCCCTCTGATTCAAGGCCTCTTTGTCAGGTGGGAATTACACTGAGAGCACATGACAAAACACTTCACCTCAGCGTCGTTCCCTCACTTCTTCCGTCTGCCTCTGGATTCTGCCAGCTCTCTTTCTCTTCTCCTCTCTTTGCTGACTCTCTTCCCTCCCGCCTGGTGTCGGCGTCCCGTCTCCTGCTCCACGTTTGTTTTCTTGCCTCGACATCTCCCGCATCTTCACCTCCATCTCTTCTCCTTCCCTTTTTCTTCATATTCTCTTCCTCCATCCCCCCCCACCCCCTTCTTCTTCTATATTTATTTTTCCTCCCATGAACAACATCATCCTCAGCCCTTGGAGTAAAAAAAGGCGGACTGTATAATTAATCACACAGCTTGGTCTAATTAGAGATGAATACGCGCTGTCCCTCTTGTCTCTCTCACACACACACACACACACACACACACACACACACACACACACACACTCACCTCTCAGCTTCTCGGGCCTAATAGCAGTTGATGCTGTATTAACGGCAAATGGTGCAATCCCCGAAAGAGCCCCTCTTGCTTTGATGAATCTGATGAATGTGACAATAATTAGTGAAGACAGATGAGAGGTAAATTACCACTGACAATGTAATGCTGTCCTGTCTGC
Source organism: Nannoperca australis (assembly GCA_036023655.1). Lineage (NCBI taxonomy): Eukaryota > Metazoa > Chordata > Actinopteri > Centrarchiformes > Percichthyidae > Nannoperca > Nannoperca australis. The sequence goes on from JAVQJD010005265.1 coordinate 4,240, forward strand.
CACTGCAGAGAGAGAGAGAGAGAGAGAGAGAGATTGCCAGGACATGGCAGAGAGAAAAAGAGACAGGGGGAGTAACAGACAGTGAGGGACACAGAAAGTAGTTTGGTTTCATGCAAATTATTATTTTCATGCAAATTACCATGCATTGATTTAGCTTAATGGAAACTCCAAATGGAACACTTTGTAATTTCTTCAACATTGCAAAAGAAAAAAAAAGGTTTTTAAATGTATTCTTTTAATAGGTGCTAAAAGATTAGGCAATAAAAATGAATGTGACACATTGACCTCATTTACACCTGGTATTGTCTGTGTCTGAAAAACACAATGCAGTGGGAATGATCTGATGGTGGTGTAGGTTGCCTTGTCAGCGAAGAGAAGAAACATAGAGCCCATATAGAAGCATTGCTTCCCAAAGGCCGATGATCAGTGCTCCAGTTCCACCTGGCGATACGTTTTCTGAATATGAAATCACAGGAGTTGTTTAAATTCTGGGTCATGGGTCAAGTAACACGACGTCATCCGGCAAAGCGCTGCGTTGGCACACATTGGTAGATTACTTTGTCACTTGAACGCTGTAAATCTACGGATTATGTTGCAATCGTCATGAGGAAAGATAAAATAGTTGCCACCGCAATAAATTTCTGGAAGAGTAAAATCCTGTCTGTGAATATCACAGACCATTGTGCAGTGTTTTGGAGTCTGACTTTTGTCGTAGGAGAGTTTTGGTTATGCTTTATTTTATGGGTCCCATAGTTTCCTATGATTTTCTAGAAATACATTTATATGTAATTTTAAATTCATGGTTAGGTTCTTAGAAAGGACGATGTGATTTGAGACTAACTATGGGAAAATGATACTCTTAATTAATTCCAACGTCTGAATGTTTTCTCTATTTCCTGTTAATTACTATCAAATACTACATTGTTTTTTGCAGGAAACTAATCAGTGAAATATAGTTAGCCCTTATTTTCTTCAACCAAGCAAACCTAATTCACAATTTAGCTTTTCACATCTCAGAAGTTTGCAAAAACTCTTCTTGATAGTTGGATTCAAACATACAAAGAAAGAGAGAAAGACAGACAGTAAGTGTAGCAGCAGCACAGCCTCAGGACTAATTACTCTGCCAGAAGAGAAAGAGTGAGGGATGATGAGGGAGGAGAAAGAGAGGGAGGGGGGAGAGATGGTAATTGTTTTCGTCAGAGGCAGTGGGGAGCTATCAGGGTAATAAAGTTAATTAGCAGAACAAACAAGGGCAGAGAGAGAGAGTGAGGGAGAAAGACAGAGGGATAGATGTGATGGTGATAAACAGCAGCAGATCTGATGCCAGAAGAAAACTGTGAGATCAATTATTTTTATTTTCTCCCTCCGGTGGGAAAAAACACACAGAAGAGGCACTGTAGAGCTCAACTGAATGGAACCAAAACTCCTCCTCCCCTCTTATCTAGGGCTGATTTACCCTCCATACTGTGTGTGTGTGTGTGTGATCGGCTATCTTCGTCGTATATGTGGAGCAGATTTTCATTACCAATCCATTCACAGACCGATCTGAGACATCGAAATTTGGTAAAAAGCCATGATTTTCACATCACCGTTGGCAATCCCAAAGTACTGACTGCACCTATGAAGCACAGCAAATAGCCTTAGATACCAGGTCAAAAAGGCAATGTCCTCATTCAAGAAGGAAGCAAGTGTCTACAGCCAGGCTGAGTGAGGTTGTACTGCTTTGAGCTAAATGCTAACGTGATGATGTTTAGCAGGTATATTGTTTACCGTGTTAACCGCTTTAGTTTAGCGTAACGAAGTACAGCTGAGGCTGATGGGAATGTCATTATTTTTGCAGGTATTTGATATTTGGCCAACAAAAAAAAACTACAATTATCAACCTCATGGTGGCGCTAAAGGAAAAGTCAGGGGATTGCCAAGGTCATTAGGATTAATTATCTGGGCAATATGGATGTCTGTGCCATTTCATGGCACTTCTTCCAAAGGTTGTTGATATATTTCACTCTGGACTGAAGTTGTGGACTGACTGACCAACATGCACGAAGAAGCAGAAGAGCAAAGATGTAAAGACCAGCAACATTTTCAACAGAACACACATGAACACACATCAACAGCTAAACCAATCAAAGCTTTGCATTATTGGATCATGTGGATTCCAATGTCTCTCACCATGGCAACCAAACGGTATCTGACAAGCCATCACCAGGGCGATGTGGTGACAGGCCAGGTAATGGAACCAGTGTCACTGGCATCACATGCCCCCGAAAGACTTCATTATGGGAGATCTGTGTGTGTGTGTGTGTGTGTGAGAGAGAGAAAATCAGCTCTCTACAGTGCTAGCATGCTTCCTCTGTCATGTCTCATTTCCAAGATGCTGTAATTCTGTAATTGTACAAGGCATGCTGAGGGTGTATGCGTGAGTATAGTTTTAGGTGTGAATTTTTCTCTGCAGGGCCTCTTGATGGATGAAACACAAAGCAAACGTTGAACTTTAACGGAGATAACAGAGATGGTTTCTTACTGGATTGTTTATTTTGCAAAAGAAAGTCTTATTGAATTTGCTTGACTTTCGTCCCCTGAAGACATGTCAGCATTTAATCCACAACAATTCCAAAGAAATACATTCATATTTTGCTTCCCTGTACTTTGTTACCGACTGTGAATCATACATGATAATCAAAGTGGACGTGAAGTGCATTGTTTTCTATATTAGGACACTTTAGATTGGTTTTTTGTTCTTTCATGTACCAAAGGTACAATCTTTTCTTAGAAAATGCTGTAATCCGTGGTCTGGGAAGATTTGAACAGTGAGTTAACTGGACTCGAGAAGCATCCGTTTTATTGCTTCAGCTCCTTGCAGTTTAATATTCCACATGTATTGATTTACGGGTTAAACTGTTGACCTCAACTTATGTATTTCTGAGATGTAACCAACTTTCTCCGGTCTGTTGAAGGTGTATTTAAACCTCTATCGTGACTATAGGCCTGTTGTCAGTATGACTTTGTTGAGGAGAAGTAGAGCGCCTTTAAAGCCCCTGCAGCTGTAGTGACGTGACATGCATTTCGAGCGTGGAGTATGGACGAAGATTATTTCTGAAACGATGATAAAATGCTCGATTGCACGGAGATCGTTTAACTTAGTAGTGTGGATGTAGTCTTAACTTTGATAACACTGTACTCACAGAGTAGTTAGTTGTGCAGCCATGAGTGTGCACAACTCTGGCAACTAGGGAAGGTCACAGGTGAACCAGGAATTCTGGCAGTGAGCTGTGGTGCATGTTGAAGTATTTTATTCTTCGCCTTGGTTTTCTCAACCAAACCAACTGTTCTGAGTTTCTTGTGCAGTCGGGTCTATTTTTCAAGACGTTGCCCGTTCCCAGATTTCAGCAATTATTTTGATGAGTACAATGTTATCCCAAACAACAGTACCAATGAGCCAAACTGTAGTCTTCTTTTGAGCACTGACCTCTAGAGGTGCAGGTGTGATAAAGACACTTTAATCTTGCTTCACCGTTTCATTGTTGGCACCCACATTTAAACCAAGACCCACCATTGTAGAGAAGCACAAAGCTTGAAAGTTACATCCTGCATCAATAATAATGACTACAGAAGAATTCAGCGATGCTTTCTGTACTTGCAGCTCCTCCTGTAAGGCAGACAATATTATCAAAGTATATCAAGTACACGGGTTAGCACACCTCCTAAGGAACGGGAGGAAAAATCGGTTTGATTCACAGGCCTTTAGAAAGTGCAGTGCAGGACATTGCAGCAGTGTGGCCTGCTAAAAGGGCTAAAAGGGCCAACATGGTGAACACATTAGTAAACTGAACCACCAGCGAGGGCCTAAAATACACTTTCTTATCAGGGATGTTTCCTTTTTGGGTAACCAGGCACAAATAAAAGCTTCTCCTTTTTGCAAGTGTGTTTCAGGGAAATGTATGTATAATATATATTGTCAGTTTGGGTTTGTTTGGTTTGGGTTGCCAGGATGTCTGGTCTGGGTGCGTTTGATTTGGTTGTCAGGCAGTGCCTTTGGACTGATGTGCTGTTAGAGACCATCACCTGGGACATGTGATAGCTTATCAAAGTCTGAGCAGACCTTCTGGCGCACTGACACACACACACACACAGACGCACACACACACACACACACACACACACACACACACACACACAGACACACGTATATATACCTTTTACCTACTACTAGAAGAGGGTGTGTTTGGTGTGTGTCTGTTTTGTGTGTGTGTGTGTGTGTGTGTGTGCCTGTGTGTGTTACTTTAGTTGTCAAGGGAACCCTGGTTGGAAGGACAGTTTGACGTTTCGCTTGGCATCATGGGATACGGCTGTCACCTGACGATGCTGCCACCACGGAGATAACCTTCAGGGTGACAGCCGAGACAAAGACACACACACACGCAGACACGCACGCACACTCAGAAGAATGTATACAGGCAAACATACACCCACGCACACACATATGGAGCCACATACATGCATGACTGGCCAAACACACACACACACACACCAGACTTCACCCGCTGAGCTAAACACAGTGGGATTGATCCTAATTAGTGCTAATCAATATGTTGATTGATAGGCTCACCTCAAAGAAATTGTCCGACCTCCAACAAAGAGAGGTCTGAACATGCTCTCCTAATTCTTTACAAAAGTCTGGTAATCAGAGTACCATGAAACAACCTTTGGGAAATGTTTTCAACAGTCTGTCACATTTCCATCAATGAACCGACAGTATCTAATGATAATCTCGCCGGGGAGCCCTGTGAAGAAATGCTTTATTTTGTGAACACATCTCATTTTCTCTGCACGCTCGGTGAGCAGTGGAAAGGCGGGTACAGAAACTAACATGGCAGGAGTCTCTTCCTGTGTTGTGGGGTGTCAGCAGGGATTTGCGTGGCTCTAGGTACCGTCATTGTCCAGTGTTTGTATTTTTCCCCTGGTGGGCCACTGAAGAGCACACCTACCACTCTCGTGTCTGTACGGTAAATGCAGGGTTCGGAAAAGTCTTGAAAGTTTGGAAAATGCTTAATTTTAGCGGTTAGGTTTGGAATATCCTTGTTTTTCAAATATACTCCCCAAAACGTTTTTGGGATGTTTTTCATCTACACAATCACTTATGTAAACTTTGAAATGAAACAATCCCAGCATCTTATTTTTTGCTGTCTCTTGGCAGTAAGAAGATGTGATGATATGGCTTCAAGACGCTGGAAATATTTGATTTAGGTACCTTCAAAGTGCTTAAAAAGTGCTTGAATTTAAAAAGCTGTACAAACCCTCTAAATATGAGGCTGCAGCCGGTTAGCTTAGCTTAGCATAAAGACTGGAAACAAATGAGCATTTTTTCCCAAAATGTAAAACGTGCTGATTTGGTAATGTGGGCTTGTTGACAATAACAGTGATTTAAAGCCACTTTAAACTAGAATAAATATCAAGCATTAACTAATGATGATGATGATGATTCAGATCGTGACATTTCCAGCTGCAGTGATGACATATAAAATATTAATATAAACACATTCACCAATCACACTGTTTTATGTCCATGTCATATTTCAAATGGGAATCATGTAAGTAAAGTGACCTCAGTAAGTGGCCTTTTATTAAAACTCCCTCTGTTGTTAGAAACAGAGAGAGGTTGTGCATGTGATTGTGTAATTGCTGTAATCTTAAATACATAAAGGATATCTTTAATGTTTTGTTAATGTTATTTAGAAGTCACGCTCATATACCAATTATTTTTAAACCTATTGCTCCTTGGGCCTCATGTCAATGTTGACTTTCAATGTTGAAAATTTTATAATTTTGAAAAGGGACAATGTACATTAATCAACATTCAAACAAATGTATGCACCCACATTAGCTGAAGGGCTAGTTTTTGTTGGCTGGCCTTTTGCCTGATGTGGTTAGGCATCCTAGAATAAAAAATAATTCAATAATTGTCCAATAGTTAAAAACATATAGTGATAAAAAGCATATACCATACAGGTACATGAGAATCTAACCGTACCTAGATCTATTAGCTGCCCTCTTGTTTTCACATGATGAAGGTTTATGTCACACAGGGGCTTGTGTTATTAATTATACTCTCTCTTTTTCATGTGTGTGCATTTGAGTTCATCTGCCTGTGTATTACCTTCATGTGGATTTTCTTGTAATGTTAACAGGTTGTCATTAGACAACTTTTTGTTCCATACTCGGATAATTTCACCTTTTCCACCATTTCTGACAGAGCAAATCAATACAGCGTGAGCCCTGTATTCGCTTCTACTTCCAAATGACTGACTATGGAGAGTGTTTAGAACAATAGGGAGACTTGAGTAACCAGGCTTGTTTAACTGAAACTAAAAACTGACTTTCTTCTCTACCTCGACTTTTTTTTAAGCTTTGCATGTTCACACAGAAAGCAAATATCTGTGAATAGATAGATAGATAGATAGATAGATGGATACTTTATTAATCTCCAAGAGACATTTACAGTTCCAGCAGCTTGAAAGGAGGAAACAAAAGGGCATGCAAGTTACATTAAAGTGCGAAAAGAAACTATAATAAAATCAAAGGTAAAAATACAATATATAAAAAAGA